>JAQGBT010001186.1:0-35223 GCA_034698585.1 Disparrhopalites patrizii
GACGACGATATGCATACTACTGTGACCTCCAGAGGTCAATACATTTAGCATGGGGTCACGGATCAAAGTTCGTCAAATTGATCTGGACTTTTTTTAATCATGCTCAAAATGCCTCTACCAACAATGTTTAAATGGATCACAAAAGAGTACCTCTTCGGATTTGACCTCCAGAGGTCAATATGTTTAGCATGGGGTCACGACCCAAACTTGATCAAATTGACCCGGACTTTTTTTGATCGTGTTTAGAATATGTCTGCAACCAGACCTCTGGAGGTCACAGTAGTATGCATATCGTCGTCGTTCAAAAAACCTCTGGGGGTATGGCCATTATGTATATACTGGGCAAGTATGAGCATTATATCTTGGCAAATGGCGACGCTAAAGTGGCCAGACAAAAATTTTTCAACGCATTCATTATGCGGCTTGCGTAACATGTAGGAGAAAATGTCCACCGCAGATCGCCCTGAAAGTTCCTGATCATGGGATATACCAAATTAGAAGAAAATTGATTTCCTAAGTTATTTTCGTTTCAAATAACTGGGAGAGTTATTGATAAGTACATATCGACTGTGAACATGGCATTTGTTTTTCTAGGTGAACGATAGCTCGACGGTCTCGCTCGATGCTGCTGTGGCTTTGCACTTCTTAATTTTAGAAATTTCCCCGCATAACATTGTGGAGAAATTATTTTCACACAAATGTGATTGGGCAATCGCTATGAATACTCCGTTTGCTCTAAATTTAATCTGTACTGCCATTACACGTCTACACCCTGACTATGCCGGCCCATTTCCTCCTGTTCACATTATTGAGAACTGGCAAAATGAACGAGGAGAATCCCTTTTGGCTACTGAACGTAAAGCGAATCCCTTTTGGCTTTCTATTGAAAATTGTGTTTCCGCAGCTCTAGGTGGCGACGAATATTTTACGAGAGGAGTACATCCAGATGGTATTTTTGTAGGTGAGATGCGGATCTTGTTTGGGTGTATGTGTTCTACTGATGAACTTTAAGGTTGTTGACTAAATTTTGTTGTAGACTACTGCATTGTAATGCACGCCGATGGCTATCCAGTTATTCAAAGCAATCGTAATCCGTCTATTCTGGCAGATATTGAGCGACCTGCTAATTGCGAAGTGTAAGAAAATCAGCTATATGACTTTTCGTTTTCATCTCGCGGATTTCTTAGCTTTCGAAAGATAACTTGGTAATTATGGTTATTTTTTTGGTTTTTATTCTGCAGTGTTTTTGTGAAAATTTTGCCCGCCAAAGATTGTACTCGTAATACAGAACGCCCGCGGGGAATTCGAGTTTTAGAGGAAAGAATACTGGGCATGTTTGGTCGGTGCGCTTTTATGTACATACCAACATTAAACACCCTGGACAAGGATGAAAAAATTGCTTATATGCGGAATAAATTGGGCATGCGTCCCATTTAGTCCGAATGTTTTTACATCTTCGTTAGTATAGAAAGGAAAGCTTCGAAAATAACATATTTAACTTCTCGTTCCGACTTCTGTTATCCTGACTTAACAAAATGACCTGACTTGCCAGTGACTGTGCAAAATATTCTTCGTATTGACGCGTTAGAACCGTCGCCGTCACAAAGGCATACATATAAGTATAGGAATATTTACAGTGCGAGTGGAAACTGGGAGAGAGAAGCTTGAATATAATATGCATCATAATCGTGCAGGCAAGAGGGCTTGAATCCAATGTAATTACAAACACATTAGAATCGCTAGAAGAATATTTCTTTTAAATCTTTTATTATTATCAACATTTCTTCGCTTATTCTAACCGCACCTAAATTGCAACCTAAAAGCACCAAAAATGGCTAAAATTGGTTTTTGACAACAAATCTGTTTCTCTGTCTCTTACTTTACTTGTATCAAAACAAAAACATTTGCTTTCTTGATTATTTTCGCGAACTATATAAAATAAATCTCCCTAATGTATGTATTTGCATACGTATAAACATAAACGTATTACGTACTTATTAACAGTATGTAAAAAAAAATAACTAGTTGAGAGACTTAATTGCACCCGACTTTCGAACTTCAGTTAAAATTTGTCTAGCACCTAAATCCAGAAGTTTGTGCCCTAATTGTTTTCCTAAAGTGGCAGATACTCCAGCAGCCGCAATGCTAAAATCGGGAAAGCTGCAAATGCTTACAGACGTGTACTCATTGTCGGTAGATTCGTTGCTTATATTGAGATCCGCAGATTCTGATTGTCGAACAACTTTCGAACCGTCCAAACTCCAAACGGATCCTAAAACCAAAGTATCAATACTTTTTCATCAAACAAATTTATGTATATGTCGTAAATCATCTTATTAGAATACATCAGTAGTCAGGTCTTAAGCCATAAATAAAAAAGTGGAGGGCCCTCATAATTTTTGTAATAATTAAATAAAAGCATAATGTAATTAAATGGGTACATTGTTTCATTAACTTCATCTTAAAAAAAGGTGTGGGACTCCGCGCAACTCCCCCCCCCCGTGGTTTAAGCCCTGTCAGCAGTAATTAATATCCTTCCAATATTTACCTTCTAATGTTAATACATGCTGACCATTGACGCACTTGACACTTGATTCAACTGCAACTGGGACTGAACAACCTCCTTCCAAAGTTCTGAGAAAAGTTCTTTCCGCAAGGCAACGAAAGTAGGAACAAGGATCATTTAATTCGTTGATCATTTTTACAATTTCCTTGTTGTCACTAGCACACTCAACTGCCAACGCTCCTTGACCTACGGCATGCATACAATCATCGGCATCCAAAAACTAGAAAGTATGCCAAAATAATCGTTAATAGTTTTTATTAATAAAATTGAACAACTTCAAACTATTGGTCCAAAATTCACCTAAAAAACTGGAAAAATACGAATTGAATTTTAACTCACTTGTCCTATTCGATTTTCCCAGCCCATTCGCACAACACCAGCAACAGCTAAAACTAAGGCACTGTAAAGTCCATCAGGATCATCTAGTTTACGTAGTCTTGTATTAAGATTACCCCGTACATCAATGAATTCTAATTGTGGAAACCGGCTTTTAAGTTGAGCAATTCGCCTCAATGAACTTGTGCCTGCAAAAATATACACATGCATACATACAAATATGGAAGAACTTGAAAACATCAGCACCAGTTAATTGTAATGCGATCATGTGGTTTGCCAATTCTGACCAGCAAAGTTCGGATACCGATAATCAGGTGGTCATTAAGAATACATATAAGTAAGCATAAGTAAGTAAGTACATACATATAATGGAAAGAAATTGTTAAAAACCACGGGGGAATCACATTAAAATACTCCTGAAAATTATTTGGCAGAAAACGATCTCAGATAAATATTTCAGATAAATATCTCAGATAAATATATAAGATCGATCTCAGATAAATAATTCATCTGCTGGAAATTAATATTGCATTACTAAAATACAAAAACTAAGAAAATAAATTATTTTTACCAATTCTGCTTCCTGGCGGAAGATCCTTCAGTCGACAGCCTGAGAATTTGGGACTGAACAGGACAGCATCTCGCGGATCCTCGCGCCTGAATTAAAACAATGGATAATTGCACATTAAATCCAAGCATTACAAATATTACACTGAATAACCACACTACGCAGCAATTTCAGGATAAACGTCTTTCTTGGAATAAAAAAAAACTACGTACCACCTGTTGCCTCCATATAAATGCATAATAATCAATTAATTTGATACATAAAGTAATTTTATTTCTCTTAAAATCTTTCCTCCGTACTTACTTTGTAATTGCTGCGACAGTCAGTCCTGGTGGTAACTGAGTAGGTAAATCCTTCAAAGAATGTACAACAAAGTCAATCTCCTTTTGGAGGAGTGCATCTTCCAGTTCTTTCGTAAACAAGCTTTTTTCACCAATTTTGGGTAACGCAATATTCAAGATTTTGTCCCCCATGGTACTCATCCCCACTGCAAAGTTCAATTTGGCATAGTCTTTAGTCATTATACTCAATCTTCATTTAAATTTCAATTCAGAAACAATAACAATTTTCAACGATAGTAACGGTGTTGTGATTTATAACATCTCATATATACGCATACATATAAGTGCCATTCACTCACCGATTTCAAACTTGGCATTAGGATCTCGAGCCTTGAGCAAATCCACAACCCAATTAGTCTGTATCATTGCAAGCTGAAAAGAACAATAATTCCAATAACACCATGAAAACCAGTAAAATCAAGAAATCAATATCCAAGCCAGAAACTCCAAATCCAGACCCAAATCAAAACATCCAAAGTAAAAAATCCAAATCAAAAGAAATCTAATCACAATTATGGCTTTCAAGAAGTTTACCTGGCTGTTGCGGGAGCCAACTTTGTAAATCCTTTCCTCATTCATCATAATAATGTCCTTTTTTTGAGCAATTAAATTCCAGTCCAGAAATGTATAATTGTGTACCTTCTGAATCCTTTAACTGTACTTCCAGCACAATGATTGTGACAACTGAATCACGAACCAGGTGAGTTAGCAGGTTAGCAGCTAGCACATGACACAATCTATACTAGGAAAACAACTTGGACTATATAAAACCGTAATAAATACACGCATCATTATCAGGATATTTCAATGAACACACAATTGATAACATTTCTGTCTTCTCCAAAAAACAGAAGTGTGTATGGATCGTTCTAGATGAAGTGTGATAGTGTGAAATATGTTATGTAAAAACTTTAATTTAAGGCTTTGGTGACTACACACTTTTTTTTTGTAAATGAGCTCTTATGGGTACACTTGTTTTTTTTTTTCAGTCATCCGATGATGTCTCCTTTTGAAGACAATTGAATTGATTGACGAAAAAAATCACAGACTTTTGCTCAAGGTCATTCAGCCGACTTTAAATATGTAGTTAATAGTTAACATATGATATTTAAATCACCACCATGCTAATGCTATACCGGCTACACAGGAGAGCCATATCCTTGATTTTTTTTATGCAACTTGCTTCAACACATCTATAGGAACGACTGGGGAAAAGTGCGTGTGGTGTGCTTGAAGAACCAAAGCCGTTTTTATTAATGGTTTTCTAAACAGGAATATAAAATTCTATATAACGCATTTTTCCGAACACGCTCAGTCCCTTCCAAGGTCGTTAACTCGTTGATATAATTAATAATTAAAATACAAGTTAATATTTTTAAAATAAATAATATTCCCTTTCCGTGCGTAGATCGTCAGCTCCGCTTGCCTCTGGGAAAATAAATGTAACCATTTGGCGTCTATAAAAACGTTGCCCTTTATTCCTGCAAGCTATGAAGACTTTTTTTTCTAATTTTCAGACTATTAGACTCTTTTTTTTCTAATTTTTTCTTCTCTTGATTAATGATTACATAAGCACAATAAGAATTAACAGTATACTAAGGTGTAAGTACCTAAGTACCTACTACCTACTAGAAAAAATATTTAAACATATTCCTGCTTTCTCCTGATACCTGCTGTTCCGTCAATAATGACTGGAACTGTTATTTGCATTCCCACCTAATAACCTCATTGTTCTTTTTGGTTGACCCGAGGCAAATTTGTTCATATAATTCATATGTTTACACGGGGCTTAGGTATATAACTATAAACTATAACGGTGTCTTCTCTTAATGGTCATAAACTCATAAAAGCTTAAGGTGCAGTAACCTATACGAATGCCTGGAAATGGTCATTATTATTTTTTGTTGGGTGTACGTCAGCAATCTGGACGTCAAAGCCTTATTCCTAGTGTTTCTGGGAATGGAATTACTTCATTGAATCGATTAAATCTGCTTGACAATGAGTTCTAACCTGGAATTAGCGGTGGATGCTAGTTCCCTTTTATTTGGTGGTGTATGTGCCTGGGTAAATGGTTAACCACAACATTGGTGGTTTATCGTTGGTTTACATTTGAATGTGCACACATATTTTGCAGTCATTTTTATCCTATGCCTACGGCCTACAAGGTAGCGGAAAGATTTCATGTTCCAAGAAAAAAAGATCATATAAATTTCAAATGACAGTAGTGAACAATGGAACAAGTCTGTATCATTGCCTAAACACTGTAAATATGTGACGGTATGGTGAACATATTTCTAAATCATAGCAATACAATTTGAATGTATTACAACATATTACGTAGCTATCAGATTCCCCTTATCTCCCATAAATGCTGATGCGCAAGCATGCATTCATAGGTGTTTTTCGCTTGAGGGAGGTTTTATTATGGTGATGTTACCTATAATTACCGAACGATGAAATTCCTACCCATACCAGGGGATTCCAATAATAAGTTCTTTCCGGGAAGTAAATGTTGTTCTTCTAAAGAAACGAAAGGGTAAGTGGCTAGTGGCAGCCGAAAGTATAAACACATGTATGAGTTTCTTCTTTTTTATTATCCGTTAGTTGTGCTAACAAATTGTTTGGAACAATTATTTCTTCCACTTAAAACGCTCAACTAAAAGGAAAATATTGTTGACTAAATTTTTTATCCGCGGTTAAATGAGGCGCACAAATAATTGGTTACCAATAACACATACTCAGGGATAAATTCCTGAGAGAAAAGCGAAAAAATAACGGAGGTTTTAAATACACTGACAATTTATTTTCAACTACTGCCTTCACGACTGTATTGCTTTCATATAGTTATAGGCTTAAGTTACTCATTCTTGGTGGCTGTTGCAAACTGAACCGAGGCTTGGAACACGTAAAGTTTTTTACTGTGGACACAAGAATGATTTTTGCTGGTTTACGCTAATGCAGCAGCACCAGAAATGATTTCAATCAATTCTCTAGTAATGACAGCTTGACGTGTTCGGTTGAACGTCAACGATAATTTGTCAATCATTTCTCCGGCATTCTTGCTGGCGTTGTCCATAGCAGTCATCCTTGAGGATTGCTCGGAACATGAATTTTCCTTCATAGCATAGTAAACTAAAGACACGAGCGAGTACTCCAAGTAGCTTTGAACCACATCAGCATCCAAGGAATCGTAGACGCTGATCTTAGGAGCATTGGTGACTGAATTCACACTGAAGAGTGGAATTGAAGAAGTTTGGTAGGACACAACAGATTTAAATTTGTTGTAGACAATTTTGCCTCCTTCAAAATTGTAGCCTGAATCCATAACCGCCATCGCTAGTTTACCCGCATCCTATATTGAAAATATCAAAATACGAATTCGTAAAGCAAATATATGTACATACTAATCCAAATTAAAAACAAAGAGCTACAAACATTAACAATAACAATCTTATCTTACCAAAAATGTTGGCGCAGTTTTACCGATGTCCTTCGCCGCAAAAAGAATATTACCACTATGCAATCGTTGTAGTAAGGCTCGGGACTTGTCACCTACGCAAACCACCTTGGTGTTCTCGCCCTCAGTACTCAGGTCAGCCTAAACAAAATGGATTGGTACATAATCATGATTAATGATTATTATATGTATTATGTATAATAAAGCAGCATCGTATTTTATTTAACTAAATGTATCTCACTTCGATAATAGATAAAACCGTAAAACTTACTTTAATGGACTTGGCGACTGCAGAATGAATAGCACCACATAGACCTCGATCAGATGAGATGGCCAAAATTAATTTAGGCGTGCTAGCATCTTCTGAAACCGGAACTTCCGCTTTCTCATAAAAAGCTTGAGCTCCGACTCCAAACGGCCTCGCCAACTTTAGCTCACGCTCGGCCCGAGCGTACTTGGCGGCTGACACCATCTTCATGGATTGGGTAATCTTTTGAATATTCTTGACCGACTTAAGCCGCAAAGAAATGGTCTTCAAGGTGGCCATATTTCGGCTTTGGTTCCATAGTGGGTTGAAAAGGACGACCTGGCGGCTGGGTTGGGAAAGCATTTTTCCTTCTTTCTAATAAACGCATAATAAAACAAACAAGATAATTACGAAAACAACCGACTTCATCTAAAACCCTTTTACATTTTCTGTCATACTTGAACCCATATATACGTACGTCGATCCTCATGCACCTAAATTGATCTCTTCCAAACTGCAGCCTTTACACACCAAAAAATCAGCAAAAATATATGCCGGTCAAGACTTTGAATTACTTTCAACAATGCCCCCTCATAATATTAATACATCCACATGCAATTTCAGAATCAGAATTTCAAAATCTCAAAAATCTATCCTGCAAGACGATATTTCCAAACCCGCCCATCCAAATTCTGATCTTAAAACACACGTCCAAAAAGCTGGGCCTTCCGAAATAAGATAATCCGAAACACCAAAATTTCAATTCTGAATAAAATTAACTCCAAATTAACTCACCTCGGAACGCAGAAGTTTGAAACGGAACTATAAAATTTCAAATGGATCCCAGCCCCCAAAAATTTTTTGGAACTACTTAAAAAAAATAGTCACGGATCTTTTACAGTCTGCAAAATACTTTTGCTTGGAAATAACCCAGTCAGACCCCGATCTCTGGCGACAGTCCGATGTAGTGTTGAGTATCGGAAACTGGCTGAACGTTGCTAAACCTAAAAAGTGGATCTAAACCATCGAGAGAATTGAAGGGTTTTGCCTACTCCAAATAGCCGTTTCTATGAGTTTGGGTAACACCCAAGTGTGCTTTAGGAACTCTGCCGGCTCTTACAAGTCATGAGGTTTGACTGAAAAGAAATTGCGGTAAAAGATTCTTCCAAAACTGGCACGAAATGTTTTGCGTATTGCTTTTGCATTTCCATAAATACCACGCAACTTCCTGTATTCGTTTTAGCTAAAAGGGAAGTGCCACAAGTGATGTCATGCGGAATCTGGAGATTTTGGGACCCACCCACCCGTTTTGATGACGAAATTAACATTGCGGTAAATGGGGAGAATTTTGGGACCCACTGACCCTTTTTGTGACATCACTTGTGGCACTTCCCAAAGGAAAAATGAGAAAGAAAAAACCAGTAAAAAATACTGAATAAACCTGATGGATCACAGTTTTTGTCCAGCTGAATCTGTAATCTGGAACCTGTTACTTGTAACCTTAAAATATTAAATAGACTTTTAAACCATCTGAAGGAGCAGCGACCCAAAATCCCCAGTTTTGGAGGTATATTTTCATTTTCTTGTCTGTTTTTGTAGTGATAGTGGTAAATAATATCCAAATGCTCCAAATTATTTTTACGTAGTATACATAGCCTTTGTCTAAAACCGACGTAAGTGGATCTTTGCGTGATGTCTTACTTAATTTGTGCTAATTCTTGCACAGGAAACTGGTTTGTCTCATTTAGTACTTGATTTCATTTTGTGATCTTTCTCCTTTTGTCAATGAATGAACCTGATCAATAGCATGTGCCTCTTGCGTCATTAGCTCATCAGTCAGTATGAAACATTTAATGGCTTTAGTGACATATTTCATATACGACTGAAGTTGAGACTAGGACAGGGTCAACTGATAAAGAGAGATGATGGTTCTAGTTGTGCTGATTGTGCTATACAAATGTAATTGTTTCTATGTTTTTAGATGCAGTAGCTTCTCTCGTGATAATGCTGAATGAGTCTATATATTATGTCTCACGTATTAGATATTTTTGTTTAGTTGCAACCTCGGCTGGTTCATCTAAGTTGTGGCAAGTGCTTGTATGGAGTTTGCTCTGAGATTTGTTGTTTTTGTTTCAAAGGATAAAGGTGTGTGGTTGGTGAATTAAGCCTTTGGTGTAAATATAACTTGACAGTCCGTGTATTGTCATATTGTAGAGAGATTGTTGTTTAGAATTAGAATTTTACTGTTGCGTGAATTACTAATGTGACTGATTTTATTTTGACTGGACTTTCAGACAACTTCATATTTCGTGCGGCGGTGTAACTGTTAAAATTGGGAAGCTGAAGACCGTTGCTGTATTCAGTCCTTTGCCGGTGACATTGGTTTGACGCTAATGACAGTTCCGCGTCATGACGTTCAAGGACCTGTGATCACATGTTGATCAAATTGCAAGGCGATAGAAGCCGGATGTAAGTGAGAATAAGTAGATTTTCAATTGGGTTAAAATGCCGTGGTATTCATTAAATAATTAATGTGTATCTGTATTAACGACGGTTGCTATTTCTTTTCCTTGCAGGTTCATCCAAAATGAATAATGAAGATTTGAGGGAGCGACAAGAATTTGAAGTTGAGGCTATTAAGGTATTGTGTTAAAATCTTAAGGACTTGCCATGTATAGATAATGTATAATGTCAGTCCGTTATTGGAATAATTGGCGAAAATATGTATCTGCTTACATAAACTTTTCAGGCTATTTACTCGGGAGATGCTAGGGATTTACGGCAAAATGAAAACGAGCAGCCAGTTTTGGCCATTCGTTTGCTTCCACAAAGAGGAAGCAGCGGAGGTGTTAGTGAAGGTTTCTCTCCTACAACAGTTCTCCTCACTGCCAAGATACCCCCAAAATATCCAGATGCGTAAGATTCGGATATTGTTCTAGGTCGATGCAGTATTTTGCTATAATAATCGTTTTGAATATTTCTGACTGTAAAAAAATTGTTGTAATATAGTATTCCTGAGGTCACATTGTCGGAAAGTAAAGGGCTGTCCTCACAAGAGCTGACTGAGCTTAAACAAGAGCTAGAGAAGTTGGCAAAAACAAGTTTAGGTGAAGTGATGGTGCTGAACTTAGCTCAATATGCGGAGGTTCGAGGCGCTTTTGTTATGAAATTATAATTAACTGAGGAAAATATAGTAGGTTATTTATCATTTACATTTACTTGTCAATTGCTACAGGGGTATCTTTACATGCACCAAAAAACAGCGGTGGGCTCTTTTTATGATGAAATGCTGTTGCGGAAAAAGAAATTACAAGAGCAGACTAATCAGAAAAAGCAGGAGCATTTGGAAAAGGAGGTAAGGCCCTGGCTATGCCTGTATTTTTGCGTTGTTAATGTTTAAATATTGTTAATATAAATGTTGTTAATGCGTATAACTTTGCTTAAGTTTAAGGTATTCCATAAGTTTCGTTAATATTTACGCTTAGTCAAACGGAGTGTGCAAACATTTTATAGAGGCAAGCTATTCAGGAAGAAATACAAAGGAAGCAAGATGCTTTGAAAGAGGAGTTGAAACGACGAAAAGAAGAATGGAAGGCGCAACATGACATTCTGGCGTCCATTAGTCCACCATCCAGTCCACAGAATTCACCTTACAAGGGTGATGGATTTCCACAATCTCTTGTTGCTGCAAAAAATAAGAAACGGAGATCTATTTCAATGAGAAGGTATATTTTGTCGTATAAACGCAATGTATTATAATGTATTCTAACTGTATAATGAACAGCGTTTTAGATGGTAGCAGGCGTACGACTGTGACTTAATTACGGGGTAAACTGAGTGGAATGTAATTCCTCTAAATTGATTTACTTAAATAAATCTTTGAATAGTATCAGCGAAGGTTATAAGTTGTTAAATGTCAGAAATAATGTTATGGAAGTATGACGCTTGGGTACTTATTTTATTCCTCCATGGCTAGTAGATTGTACAAATTGGCTATACTTTTAAATTAATTACTTTAACAGAAGAAGAAGTACGTCGGAAGGTAGTGATTCATCCGTATCAGAAAGTTCCGACATTATAATATTAGATTTTTTGTGCAACAAGTCCACGCGCAAATTTCAACGTGGGGAAATTCTGGGTAACACTTCATTTCCGTTCATTCATTATTATATATGTATGCACTATGCACATATATCGTCGTTTAAGTGTCAAAGTTGACCAAGTTCGTTTTATCTTAAATGCAAACCTGACTAACGGGGTTTTTCTGAAAGGTTTAAGTTTAAAGTTGACCAAGGCTAGTATCTTATCAAGATAAGGCGCGCCGTCTGAAGGCATTGGTGCACTTGGGCAACTTAAGAAACACTTCAGAAAGACTCCGTTAGTTAGGTTTGCATTTAAGATAAAACGAACTTGGTCAGCTTTGATACTTAAACGACGACATGTATACATATGTATGGATGTGTATATGTGTAATGTGTATGTGTATGTACCTATTACCTATATATCATCGAAAGCGTTGTATAGTATGCGCTTAGTGTTTAAATAAATATTTGGTCACATATTTTGATTTTTCACTTCAAGTGGTGTGTTATTTTTTTTACTCAGGTGAAAGCCCCAGAGGGAGTAGAGTGTACGCTGGAATGGACTATTCTACCGGAAGCTTAGTTGCTATTTGTGAATGGCATTTACCGCTTTGCAAGAAGGATAAAAAGGGTCGTAATGTAAAAGAAATAGGTGGTGGGGAAGGCCAAGTTCTAAGTTACGACGTGGTAATTAAACAAGTGAGATAATCAATATTATAGTGAACAACTTCATTTTGTTATTAGCTTATAGTTTTGAAATTAACGCGTTAAAAATGAATTCATAGTGTAGTGCATTGGAATCCGAGTTTAATCTCCTACAAAAACTGGAGCATTCCAATATCGTTTTGTACCTGGGGTTCAAAGTCGTCACTGATGATTTTGGAAATATTGCAATCTACATTGCGGAAGTAAGTTATTTAGAGCAGATGGATGGTAATTTGAATTTGTCTGATTAAATTCAACTGAGTCGTTAGTATTTACATTTACTTAAAGACATTTACCCGATAGGAGTTTGTTCGTGGAACTACGCTCCAGTCCTATCTTCAAGACATGTTGACTTTGGATGTAGCATTAGTTCGTCACTGTGCTTTGGGAATTCTACAAGCTTTGGATTACCTCCACTGTAACAATGTCGTCCACAAGTTTCTGCGTGATACTAGTGTTTTTATGGATACTTCTGGTATGCTGATTAGTAATTCTTTAAATACGTGTAGCCGTTTAATTGATTAATTTTTGCCCGGTCTGAAGCAATAATAAATTATTTTTCATTTTGCTGTTGATTTTTGAATATTCACGTACGCCTTGCTTTTGCCTTAGGTGAGGTTAAGGTTGGAGATTATGCCTTGGAAAGGAAAATTACCGAATTGTACCAAAATGTGACGGGAAATCATGAAACCGTGGACAAATTTCCGCCTTCAATTGGTCGGGGAGCAAAGAAGGGGGATGTATATCGATTTGGAATTTTAATTTTAAGTCTACTTAAAGGTCAACATGTTGTGCAAAATCCTCCACACATTCCTTCCTCGCTTCCGGTGGAACTCCAAGATTTCTTGAAGAAGTACGTACTTTAATATATTCTTTAAATATGCACTGACGTCAATGTGTTCGTTGGTCATCACTTCTTGTTATTTAATTTGGTGTTAAAGGTGCCTAACAACGAACGAACACTCCAGGTGGACGACGAGTCAATTACTGGAGCACAACTTTTTAAAAATGCAACTTCAAAACGGTCCGACTATTCGATTATTCCGTGATAATAGATCTCAAGAGGAAGAAGAGGTATGTGATCTTTCTAGTATTACTCAAACCTTGTTTAGATATTAGGTATGTTGATATAATATTATATGTGTAAACTTGCGTGCGCCATGCGTTTATATTCCAATAAAAATGTGTTTATTACTGTTTTTAGAAAAATTCAGACGATCCTGACAAGGAGATGGATACGAAAATATTTAATTTGCCTCAATTGTGTAAAGGAATATCGCGTTTGCAGAACGAGTTCGAAATACTTTTGTGGCTTGGGAAAGGTGGATTTGGAGATGTATTGAAAGTGAAAAATAAATTGGATGGTGGTATTTATGCCCTGAAAAGAATTCGTTTGAATCCCAAAAATAAACAGTTAAATAAGAAAATCACTCGAGAAGTAAAACTTTTGTCACAGTTGAATCATGAAAATGTAGTTCGTTATTACAATTCGTGGATTGAGACAGTGATAGACACTTCTAGCGACACCAGCTCTACTGTATCAACAGCTGCCCTTACTGGAATCGACATGAGTCAAGCACCACCCATTAATGCAAAAAGTAGCGTGCGATTCAAATTGCTAGATCAGGCTCATCAAAACAGTGTAAGTATCTTCAAACTTGTATGCTGTTCAGCTACAAACTCAAAATATTAGGTAAATGCTGTTTTAATTAACATGAATATATTTTCAGCTTGGAATTCAAGACAATGTAGAAGATTTAGCACCTCCAGTTAGGGATTCTGAGTGGAGTATATCTATTCAAGATGGACCGGATCCATATGAAACTGACAGTTCGTCAGAAGAAGAGGATATATTTGGAACGTCGTTTTTGTACGCTGATTTATGCAGTAGCCAGCTTAGTTTGTCTCAATTAATAAAACGACTGTGATAGACTAATTCTGTATGTTCTGGATGCATTTTGTAGACGTCTTGGTAGTGATGAATCAGATGAAATCGTATTTGAAAGCCAAACTAGCGTGTCAACTAGTAGAAATAACAATACAGATTCTCAAACAGATGATGCCTCAAGGTCTGATAAAAATCAATTAGATGCAAATGAATGCCCAACTACCGTTGGTATCATGATGGAGATTCAGTTTATGTATATTCAAATGGAATTTTGTGAGAAGAGCACTCTGAGGTAAAAATTTTCTTTCACAGGAATATTTCTTTCACAGGACGATATTTTCACAGGAAAATATCGAAATTAGTCGTCTTGTATAATTTGTTTTGATGGTTGTGTTGAGTAGAACGGCAATCGATGATGGGCTTTACCAAGACGGTGACAGGGTATGGCGTTTGTTTCGAGAGATTGTCGAAGGGCTAGTCCACATTCACCAACAAGGAATGATTCATCGAGATCTGAAGCCTGTAAATATTTTCTTGGACTCCAATGACCACGTGAAAATTGGAGATTTTGGTCTGGCTACGACTAACATTTTGAGCAAGTATACTAAAATTGCACTGTATCAATAATGATTAATGATCCATTTTCTAAAGTTGTTTAGAATTGGAAGTTTTTGATGATTTATTATGTACGTTTTAACTATTTTCTACAAGTCAAATTCGGGTTTTTAGAAGTTCTGGAGACACAACACTATTTGAGGGTACTAAAATTGAAATGAACCAGTCATTGGATTTTGCTGAAGAATCAATGACAGGGCATGTTGGAACCGCACTTTATGTTGCACCAGAACTAGTTACTACCACCACTAAAGCTCTGTATAATCAAGTAAGTCATTTGGATGTAAACTAGAAAAAATGTACATACTTTTTTCTTCGTGAAGTTTTCAATTCATTCGTTGTAATTAATTGACCTTCTGTCTCTTGCAATTGTTAGTCTACATTTGATGGGTTTGTATTGTATGTTTCTTTTTTTTTTTTAGAAAGTTGACATCTACAGCCTGGGAATTATTTTATTTGAAATGTTCTTCCGTCCACTTCAAACTGCAATGGAAAGAGTTAGAATTATAGCGGGCTTGCGCCAAACGGACATCAATTTACCTAAGGATTTCGATGAACAATTACTTCCTCAAGTGGCATATATTCTTCGGTAATTGAATTCTTTTTCATACTACAAATGATAGATTGAGTTTCTGCAATCGTCATTGAAGTAAACGGACTAATAAATTCATTAAATTGATGCAATTGTATTATGACAATGAAAAGGTGGGTTCTCAATCACGATCCTAGTCGTCGTCCCACTTCTTTAGAATTACTTCAGTCAGACTACATGCCCCCTCCGCAGATGGAAGAAGCTGAGCTACAGGACATGTTTCGTCATACGCTTTCGAATCCCCAGAGTAAAGCATATAAATACTTAGTTGCGTCGTGCTTTAAACAAAGTGTATCCGCTGCTGAGGACATTACTTACAACTATGGAATGGGTCGCCTTATTGACATGTCCCCTAATCCCGAGAGTGTGACTGCGTCTCACGCAGTAATACAAAAAGTGAAAAAAGTGATCCAGAGTGTGTTTGAGCGTCACGGGACGGTAGAGTTAAATACACCTTTCCTCACCCCAAAATCGGATTTGTATGAGCATCATAAGTCTTCCGTGCAACTGATGTCTCACAGTGGGGGCATCGTCACAATCCCGTTTGATCTCCGTGTTCCTTTTGCTCGCTACGTGGTGTGGAATAAAATTACCAATATGAAACGTTACTCCATTGCCAAGGTTTTCCGAGAAAATAAAGTTTATGGCTACCATCCAACCGAGCTTTATGAATGTGCCTTTGATGTTATCTCATCTTCAAAAGGTTTGTGTATGACAGACTTAATCATTGAACAGGGGTTTTGGGGAACATTGTTATTTCAATATAAAAATAGGTATAATAGTGGTTTTAACAGTTCTTGTGCGATCACTGAATGCTTCTTTTGCAGGAACTTTAATAAGTGACGCAGAGACGTTGGCCATCACTTTTGAAATAATCAATGAGCTTCCGTGGCTGCGTGATATAGATTTCACTGTACGTTTGAGCCATTCCTACTTTTTGGAGTCGATCCTTTTGCATTTTGGGATTGACGAAAAATATTATGGCGAGATAAAGTCAATTCTCACTGGAGTCAAAGTAAGTTTCTATTCTACATAGACTTGCTTTAATTCACTTTTCGAGCGTTTTGCTTGCGTATGTACTAGGTAGGTATATACGCAATACGTGTATGTTTAAAGTGTCATGTACAAATCTGGGATCTTTTTCAATAGAAACTCGTCGTTTAAGTTACAAATGTCCTGCAATATGAATAATTGTAATGGTTTATGTTTTTAGCCTGACAAAAATTCAATTTCGCAAGTTCAAACCCGACTTGTCAGCTTATGTCTTCCAGATCAGTTTATTTCCATGCTTTTCAATTTAATGGAAATTGAGGGTCCTCTTGCAAAAGTTGCGAAAATCTTCAAGGGGATTTTAAAGAAGAAAGAATTAGCTTCGTCCAAAGTCAAAGAGGCGCTTCATGAACTGGAAGTTCTTATGGGGCATATTGAGGCTTTCGGAATAAAAGTATGTGGGCACTTGTTTTGCTTCATGCGACAGCTTTCTTAGGAGGACGCTGTTTTACAAAGTTGAAGTTTTAATTTCTTATACCTATTCTAGTCTGAGGTTGTGGTAACTCCAAGCGTCATATTTGGAACGGATATGTATCGTGGCCTTCTGTTCCAAATCGTTTGCAATTTGAAAAAGCGAAAAAATCGCCAAACAGTTGACGTTGTAGCGGTGGGTGGAAGATATGATGCTTTGATCGAAAAATTTAGGTTCGTGACGTTTTATTTTACTTTCATCAGATTTTTAAAATATTTGGGTTTATTATTATTGGCAACATTTCCATAAAATATTACGTCCGTATGATTAAAAATAGTAATCATTTACCATCTTTATCTCTTCGTTGCGAGTTGTTTGCCAGTTTGTCTATACACGCGTTCTGTAAACACTATTTTTTGTGTGCCTCTTATTACTTATTAGTAATTTTAGTGAGCGTAACTACAACTGCAAGAAACTATCAGCTATCCAGTTAAAGCTATAGACTATAGATTAACATGCAAAGTTTGCTAAAATTGACTAATGACGCGGATTCGGAAGTGTACTGTCGTTGCTTCATGTTAAAATCGGTTGCGCTTAAGTAGGCCTTCTTTACCTTCCAGGGAAGGTAAAGCTTAAAACTCGCGAAACAAAATGATTTTGGGCCTGCCACTGCAGGAGCGACATTTACCTGCATTGGCATTGAGATCAGTACTGCAGTAAATACATTTAGAATAAACTTAATAGGGCGCAATATAAATTCGTTGTAAGAGTAAATTGAGTAATATTTGAATGTACATAATTTAAATGTGCGCTTCACAGCAATTAAAATACGCAGTAAATACATAAGTAATGAGCTTTTCATGTTTTGAGACACTTCCGATTACGTATTCTAATAGCAGGTAACGTCCCACTTAGATGGTTCTAGTTGTTAAGGATTGGTAAATCCGGCATTATTTTTTCAAGAAAAGATTTAAGTTGGGCAAACTGCCTGCAACCTGTTTGTGCCAATATTCCTTCGGGCTGATCAAGTGGTTCGTATTGCAAGAGCTCTAGCGATTCTTGTAATGCTTCCAGGGAGTCCTGTATGATAGTAATATTAAATAAAGGAATTAGCTGAGAAAAATGACATAAAATTTTCATTTTACAAAACTGAGAGAATAACCACTTCCTTTTATAAAACGTGAATAGGGTCTGCGTTTCTGCATTGTGTGATTTTACGTATCTACTGTGGAACATTAAGTATTACATTAGTGTTCAGTAATTTCTGGGGTTGCGATTCTGTATGTTTATCATAGTACAGAAGACGCATAAGAAATGGAATAAAATTCCCATAAAATGCCAATGAGGGGACGTCATGGACAATATTGAGAATAAAGAGCCCTTTTGGCGATCTAGCATCGAAATTATAGTAAGCAGGCGAACGTTTAAAATACATAGAATATACTGTTGGAATTTGGAAATTAAGTATCAGTATTATGTACTTCAAAAAGTAAGTTGGCATTTCAAGGAAATCAAACAAAAATCTTTAAGGTTTTTTTTGGTTAACTGTATTTCTGGCCAGCTAAAAGTGTGCATTTAATAGATCTAGACATTGATTCTCTGTTTTTATCTCCATTTGGCAAAGCAATGTGGTGCGCTTAGCAAAATGAGGCAGTATGTATAAAATAATCACCATGCACATGACGGTAATAATAACAGAATACGCGTCTGTAAGTATTTGCATACATCTACGTAACTACAACTACGTAATACGTATGTATGTACATATAAGTAAACTTCTCACTTGTGCAAGTATTTTCGCTTCGTCATCAATACTTTCTCCCGTCTCTAGTCGCCGAACAAATCCAGCAATTTTAGTCATCGATACTTCGTACATGACGGTGCCCCGGAATTTGGAGATTCCTGTTTTATTAAACGAAAAAAATTAGTGAAATGGGGTGAATTTTATGGGTTTCCTTTGTCCTACTTTCATTTTCCTCCCTTTGTTCCAACTGGAGGAGAAAGAAAGTTTGGCGTAGAGAGTGTAGTGTAGATAATTTTTTTTTGTTATGATAAACCTGTAATAATAGGCTGCGTGGATTGGAGGAGGTGGATACCCAACTGAATTTTTCTATGGAGTTCCTTCTCTGGCGTCGATTCTTCTTTAGAGTACAAAAGAAATAGAGTGTGGCAAGCATCCAAAACGACCGAATTCTGGGGATGAAGTCGGAGTTGCGGAGATAATAATTTTTCTTCTCCATTCTGGTCACAAGAGTTAGTGGTCGCTGTAGTCGCAATAGTGGAAGTATTCGCTGAAACTGATGATGACATTTTTGTGGGGGAGGAGATCGTGGAAGAAGAAGAAGGAATGGGAATGTCTTTTTTGACTTGTTCTTTCTCATAGCCTTGACTAGGGCCACCAGGACTTCCATTGGTCTCCATTGCGTTCGATTCCTCTTCAGATTCGCTCATTCCATTGTTCTTGGCTGGCCATATTGTCCATCTTCGGAGCCAGTCCTATGTTCGAGAACAAAAGTGAATTGTTGAAGTTTTTGTTCTTTCGTTAATATACTTTTTTTTTTTTTTTTTAACTTTTTTGGATTGCATGTGGCACTCATGGATTTAATACTCTTGCACATACATATTACACATACATATGTATATAACATTCATAATTTAATATTTGTCTGTTTCCTCTGCTCCCTGAATTCACTCTGAGACTTAGGACATGGATCGATGCTCAAGGGGAAAGAGGGAGAAAGTTTTTGGCGTTAATCTGCTCACAGTTTGCAACTCAGAATGGTGTAAAATAGATTAGAATTTCAATCTCCTCTTGTGTGAGGGAAAATAAATCTTATTAAGTACTTCGGTGTAGTGGGGTAGGATTTGAAAATTATGACTGCCACTATCACTACATAAAAGCTTAATTTAATGTGTCTGAAGCTGCGGTTATGACAAGGTTGAAGTGTACAAGGAAGTTGATTTACTTCATACTCCGCGGCCTTTTCCTCCCTCTCGTCTTTGTCTAATTCCTGGAGTTGTTCCTCCGCTCGCACGATGAACGACTCAACGTGGTCGGCATGGAAAGTTGTGAGACAATGGTAGCATTTGTAATCGAAATCCCGGGTGAGTCCCCGTTGCAACTTATCAATGGTGCTCAGGTTGGGTAGAAGCGGGATAGTTCGGGCTGGAGTGGAGCAGTGAGGACAGATTAGAGCGGACAAAAAGCTCCCCAGCTCCGTCGGATCCACACACCGAGAGCATTTGCAGGTGAAGAATTTGGACCACTGCAAGTATTGTTGCCTCTGTGTGGTTGGCCAAAGGATGTCACAATAGGACGTAGTTAGATGAGCTCCCTTAGGGATATTCATCGCCGCCCTCAACGTCAGTTGGAGTGTAGAGCCTGTAAAGATTGTACACATTCCATAATACCCTTTGAGACATACTCAGAGAGAAGCTTTATTAAAAATAACTATGATCTGTAATGAGCAAATCAAAATATATATTACTACGAGACTCACTGCTTATTGTTTTGTGTGTATTGGGCACACAATTATGTTCAGCGAGGCGGGCGAGTGCGTAGGATGCCTGGATGTTGACGTGGGGCATTCTAACCTCATAGGCGTTAATATCTAATACTGCCTGCACATCCATGATTTCATCCGTGGTGAACTTTTCTTTGTCCATCCCGAATTCATTTCGAAGCACTCGAATTGTCTCCTCACCCCGGGCGTACAATGGGGACCTGCGTATAAATTTATCGTCATATAATGCGTCTTTGTGAGCACGGTGTCCCAGTTCAAAATTCTGGTTCTTGAGCAGCATTCTTGTCATCTTAAGAATGTCACCAGGATTGTCTAATGAATTGACAATATTATTTATCTCCGTTACCTCGACCAGAACTCCCAATTCGTTTCCATATCCAAAAGATTTTGCCATTTAGCCTCGTCATTGTATTTGAGAAGGAGACAGCGAATGATCATGAGGCAGTCCGATAGTAATCTCCAGTCCCGGGTTTTGCCGTTCGTTGTATGAAGTGAGGATATGTATTCACATTCTACTTCATGACGATTAACTCCTGTACAGTTGTCTCCACACATAGGCCAGCCGCATTTGGGGCACTGTAAGAAGAATTGTAATTGCTATTCAGTTCTCTTTTAAAATATTGCTGAATCAAGTTTATTTTGACTGAAAAATATTCCAGTAATTCATGTTCCCCAACAAATGACTGGCCCGATTGCTCAACAACTCTAGTTGGCACAGTCTGTGGTAGTAATTTTATATTATTATTACTAAGAATTATCACGATTATCTAGCTAAAAAGAGAAAGGACTTCGTTATGCTAAAAATCAATAATAGACTGCCGCGGTAATTAGTGAATATCTTTGTAGTTCTGCTCTGAAATTGAATGCTTAAATGTTTCCTAAAAAAACGGATGGATTCATCAGCACCTTTGTAGTTTCTGGGCTGCAGTTATAGAAAAAGTAAGTAAGAATAAAATTAGAGAAAAAGTAGTTCAGCCTTTAGTTTTTTCCTAGTAAATAATCCCTGGAAAAATCTATAGTTCTTTGGTGTATTTGTCGACTCCCGGGTATTATAAATATGCCGGGTGTGCAGCGAATACAAGGAAATACAATGAAATAGGAATTTCAAACAATTGACTACAGGAAATCGAAAAAAAGCGCTTTGGAAAAGAAATGAACCGTTCAGCCAAAGGAAGATAATGCAGCGTCTGCCTAAAAACATATTATGCAGACATTTAGTAAAAAAAAAAAAAAATCGGGCTCCCGGAAGGTTTTTCTCCCACCTTTACCGCGTTTTAGTTTCTTGAGAATCGACCAAGCGAAACAAAGCACAAGCTACGTCTTTTGCACACTTAATTAAGAATGTGTGTGTGTGTGCATGTTGGAGATAAAAGGGAAATCATAGGGAATGGTGTATACATTATAATAATTACTATAGCTATGCTTCATTGTTTATTGGTGTTCTACTTACATTAGCATCTGGAGCTGGAGCTTCGTAGCAGCCAGGACAAATCAATACACTGTCCCTTTCAGGTCCACTGGTTATTGGTAGTTCTTGGAAGATAATTTCGCCTTTCTCTAAATCCTTGGCAGCCACCAAATACCGTCCCATTTCTTGGCAATGAGCCACTCGGTATGGTAGATTTGTGCAGTTGGATGATGATGAGGAGGAAGGGCCATGCATTGGCACCGATCTTTTCCCTCCGTATTTTTCATCCTTAGTTTCTTTCGCCTCTCCTTGTTCCCCATTCTTTTCTACATGCAATCTTCCACTCTGCATGGATGATTTTGCGTGGTAGTCTTTAGATTGTAACCCCGTCCGGGTTTCCGCCATATCATCATCCTCCATTACATCGGATGATAAGGATGACATTTGAACCCACAGGCAACGAGTTGTTAGTTACATTCGTCTTCTTTCTCTTCCCTTACTGCACCTTCTTCTGGTACGAGGAAAGGGTTCCTGTAAAATATAGACCATTGTTAGTTGTTGGAATCAATACTTCTAAGGAAGTTAAGAAAAACTCGCTTGAGGGCAGAATAGGAATATTCAGCAAGGAAATTCAACCAGTTTTTTTTACACCTGAAGCTGCGGAAGAGAAGCAAGGCGGTGAGAAATTTTTCTGACCATTGCCGGCTGCTGACAAGAATAACGCATGCAAAATGAAATGAAATAATCGCAGAAAACATTTATGAGAGGAAGAGAAGCTTCACCAAACTGGTTTAATTAACATTTAAGTAAGTGAACTTTTTGTACAGATCCACGTTGGAAATGTATGGGCAGACTTCAAGGGATATCACACAAAGCGGGGTCGGTATAAGCATTTCATTGGATAAGCTCGTCGCAGGGTTGAAAGTGGAAGAACGGGACAAATCTGGAGCCAACAGAACGGTAGAGGTTCTCATTTGTTCCGTGGGTCATCATCCCATGTCTAGAGAGAAAATCTCAATCATGAAGGACTTCCTTGCCCATGGAATTCAGTGCAGTGTCTTAGATGATTCTCAGGTATTACACTATATTAATTGGTACTTTTGTTTCGTTTGTAATTTTAACGTTGTCAATAATTACGATTTGTTTTGAGGCTTTAATTTGATTTCTTATTACTTCTGTGTCTACAGACACTTGAATCTGCCGAAGAATTTTGTCGGCAGATGGGTGCCTTATTCTTAGTCATTCTGAAAGAAGCTGAAGATTTGAGAATTCGCTCATGGGAAAAGGAGAGGTGGGTTCGTTATCCAATGTCTTTGCTTTATGTGCTTTCGAGGCTACTACGAAACTTTTTCATTGCGAAGTGAGTAGTTGTCTGTATGTTTATTCAACTGGGAGAAAGTTTTACCTGCATATGTTTAAAGAAGTATAAGTATTCGCGGCTGCACAAGTTGGACAATTTGTACTGGCAAATAGATTTTAGTGTTGTAAAATTTATTTGCCATCACATGCGATTAACAAAAAACGTAATTTGTTTAGCCTCGTCTTCGCGGTTGATAACTCTTCATTGACACTTGACACAAAGTGACCCATTGAGCCGCATTGGCATTTCTGTACTAAATTTAGATTGTTATGTGTGCATTTATTGTGTACATTAAGCATGTATGTTTTTCTTTGAAATACTTTTTTCTGCATTCCTTGTATCGCTTTTCAACTTTTTCTAAACAGATTTCAAGAGAGAAGGCTTACAAAAAGTGAAGCTGTAGATTTTATTTTGCGGAGTCGACGAGCAACTTACGAGACAAGTGGTGGCGACATTCTTGGTGGTAATTCAAATCTAATGAAGAGTGAAGGATTGGGCTCACGAGGAGTTGGAGGAGGATATCAGGGAACGGATTTCTCCGGAGGAGGAATGACAGCACCTCAACCCTTATCCACTAACATGCCAGCTGTGAACATTTCTTTTGTTGTTCAAGAAAGAGACAAACTTGCCAGCTGGAAACGTCGCTACGAGAATCAAGTACGTATAAAAAAACGTGTTTTTTTCTTTTGTGTAGATATGTCTGTGCGTGTGATCCTCTTTTCTCAAGTAATTTGATTCAGTTCCGCTACTTTCATTTTTTTTATTCTCTCGGTTCTACACTGCTCTATGATAACAGGTTTCGTGAAACGAATTCATTTCACGGTACTTGTCAACTTCAATTTCGTAGTTTTTGTAATTCGGGTTGCACGAGCAGACGTTCTTTTTTTTTATTAGCATTGGACCTTTTGGAAATAAATTTACGTTTTGTATCTGTCAAGCTTCTTTCCATTATTATTGAATATTGTGAAAGATGTTTTTATAGAACAAGAGAATTCATATAAACGTTTTTGAACGATTTTCGTCAATGAAAAATTTTATTTAGAAAATTGTGGTGATCAAGATTTAATTTTAGAGCAATTGAATGGCATATTGCAGATGATGTCTCACATTGAAAATGTCCTGCCGAAGCTGTCTAGGCAGCAACTAATTGAACTAGTGGGGATGGATGTAAATAATGCTGTCATCAAAAGTCTAGCCTCTCTTCGACTACAGGATAAGGATGAGTTTGTCAAGGGTGTAGCAGAAGTTTTAGAAAAGTAAGCTGGTAAAATATTTAACATACGACGCATGCAACACATGATTTGGACATGCTTTTTTAACCGCAAACCAACCAGAAATATTTAGTCGGGCATACCATAATATTTCTTTTAATTGTGTTTCCAGGCACCCAAGGCATAAGAAGTATTTGCAAAGTATCTGTGATTTCCTGTATGAACTTAATTTTGAAAAGGAGAAGAATGCTCCAGTTATTATCATTTATGGATTGGTGGACAACTACTTTCGCGTCCTGATGTGACTTGCGTATGTACTTGCGTGGCGTACATATATAACACACGAATTTTTTTTAAACCAAATAGCAATGAAATTGCTCTCCGTATCCGTTTGTTAGTACAAATGCAAACTAAGCAAGTTTAAAATCTTGTTTTAAATCCGCAGAAATCTCGTCCTCACAAATGCCTCTAAACATAAAATTTAATATTGTTGTACCTATACATATAACATATAAGTATCAATGAATCAAAATATAATTGTGTGTGATTGCATTTATTAATCGTGTAAATGGTTATATGTATGTTATATGTACACCAGTGCTTTTACATTGAATGCTGGTGGTTTTTATTGCGTGTGGTCTTCTTTTAAAGCCATAAAACGGTTTGTAGTTTAGTGTCTTATAAAAATACACTGTACACTACACACAATGTGACCAAAAATCTAATAAAAATACTACTTAATATAAAATATTTAAAACAAACATTTTTGTAGTGTAGGTACTAAGTTTAATCAGGTCTGAAACTTTCAAGCGACTGGGAAAATAAAAAGTTAAAAAACTGAATTGTGGTTTAAAACTGCATAACAGAATACCACATGTGATATGATATTTCGTACTCAAGGGAAGAAGTGGTGTAAACCTTCTTCGAAAATAATCAATAACGCCGTAGAAAAAGTACAAATTTTTTGAATAAAAAAATATTTAAAAATACAGCTGAGCCATCTGCATATACATTACATATCTCAATCATCATCATCACGTCTCGTTTGCCTTCGAATAATGGTTTCGTAGTCTTTGGCGTGTACAGCATCGCAAAGGTCAGTAATTCTTCGACGTCTAGTACTGCTAAAGGAGGAACCGCCATGAGCAGCCAAGGTGGTGAGAATATTAGCCAAGCGAACATTCTCTTGATGTTTTTTTTGGTTGCTGCATATGTATCAAGAAAAAACAAAGTAGGGCGGAATGTACATTAATTTTTAGTCAATAATTAGCGTGTCAATAATTAATGAATCCAATTAAAGCTTCGCAATTGTTTTGATCGAGATAAGCCTACTGCCTACCTGTCCATATCCTGGACTTGATCAACGCGTTGCTGTTGCAAATTTTGAACAAGACCTTCCAATTTTTCATCTACATCTGATTTAACTTTTTTTTGTGCTTCTAATTTCTTTGCATGGCTACGGTTGTGCCTTTGGCGATCTCTCAAAATCTGTTCTTGCTGCTTAGCTCTGTATAGATATAAACACAACATGTTTCAAATCCCAAGAAACAAAATGCGCAATTTTGCTACCAAAAACAATGTAATGATTACACTTCAGTGTGAAGGTTTTCATCGACTTCTTTATCAGCATTTTCGTCAATTTTCTTGGTGTAATCTAATTCGTGGCCTTCAGCATTTTGAAGAACTTGAACTTTTAGAGATGGGACAGAATAATCCAAACTTTGTTCCAAACTTAAAACCGCCTTTGATATATCATTTTCGGGATCTGGATCTTCAACTAATTAAACAGCAGGACATCCTCTTTAATAATACCACAAATAGGCTCAACTTTGGCCGAACACAAAATATTGCAATAAATATTCAAACGAATACTGTGCAGCATACCTTCGTCAGTAGGACATGTGAAATCAGCGGCTGCTGCTATCTCATGCAACAATATTTGGTTGCTTAAGGGTGTTTCGTTATCCATGTCAATCCGAGACCATTCGTTACTAGATCCCACAAACTACGCTATATAGTCCTATTTATTTATAATTATTCTAAACCGTGTAGAATTAGTAGAACGTAGAAAGGTGTCAGAATCGCTGTTGTATAACAAGACCTTAAATATTCCGGAATTTTTTCAGAAGGCAAGTCATGAGAAAGATACAGAAGGAGGACGTACTGATCTACTCATCAAGAATTTTGTAACACTTTTTAATGGAGACAAAAAACTCTGATTAATATAACATATATAGTAATTATAATTATTATTGTGCGACCCTTCGATCTCATGTCTTGTTCGGGTAAAACAATATACACACATGGAATGGCAGTGAAGATTCTCAGCGTGTGTCTTGCTGTTTCCCTTGCATCCCTCATATCCATAATCCATATAAGCGTTATTATTATTATATTCATTATACTTAATAAACAATCATGCTCTACTGATTCTTGCGCAATCTAAATGTATTCATTTTTAAAATTCTACTGATGCATATGTATGTAGGTACAACATACAACCTGTTCGGGAGAAACATTTTCGGGATCGCGGACCCGTTCCGCCTAATACAAATATGTACTGATAATCTCACTAGATTAATGCGTAACTAATGCAGAAAGAAATACGTACGAGGTACATTTTGTGAATTATTCTACCTCATGATTTCGTTAGCAAACCGCGATATGTGAAGCTTGTTTTCGTCGCAAACACTTGATACGATTAATGCTACTACCATATGCGTGTGTGTGCTTTAGTAACCCTGAATAGGTACACCGACGTATGTATGTATCTTCATCGTCATAATAGTAACGGCGACAAAATTTGATTACGTGATGATTTCAATGGTGTCTTATCCTTGCCAAAAGAATAATTCACGATTTTATGCCTTCAAGATGACCCACTATTTATCATTTAAACTATGCAGTAGCTGCACTAATGCAGTTACACATCTTTAGTCGCCCACAACAGAAACACAGCACAACATCAACTACATTTCTACATAAAATAAAAAAACATTCGCAACTCCCATTGATTACATAATGTAGTGTAGTTTAGTTTCTCCAAGAACCAGAAATCTACAAAGGTAAATGAAACCTAACTAAAAAAAACTTACTGGATCAGTCTAACATTTTTAAGGTAGACATTCTACCCATAAAACTTGGAAGCTTAACCAAGAAATCGAAGTGACTAAAACGGAAGCGTAACAAAATAATTATTAATGAAACAAAACCTATATATTATATTTACATAATTGTTTTATATACTTGGAACCCAGTACATATCTAATACTTATTTACCTACATACAAAATAAAAATGTGGTTGAATTACAAACAGCGGACACCAACTACATTCGTACAATGACATACATCAACAGCGACATCAAATATATTTTGAACGTTTACAAATGAATAATTGGATACAGTAAACTTTCAGCAATAAATTAAATAAGTTAGTCCTTACCCAAAATAGCAATCCCTTCTTTTGTATCCTGGAATGTATATGCTGCAGCTCAAAATCCAAGAATTAACACCCAAATCCCTCGTTTTCGATAAAAACAGGTAATTTTCAACAAAAAATCGGATTAGAACCCAAGAAGATCTTAAATTTCAGTCTCGAACAGATTTGATCTACAAATATGATAACAGAGTCCTTCACAATCACAGTTGAACAATTGTCAAACTTTTGTAGCGTGAAAAGATGGAGGGAAAATACTGATAATAATTTCGTACCAAAAACAGAAGTAAAAAAAACCGAAGTCTGGAGAAAACACCCAGGGGAATTCCTGGTTTAATGGCGCATAACAAATTTGGCAGGGTCACTTCTTCTTCCGTCTTGTTGCCTCTTCGTCGACAGACGAGATTTTTTTAGTCTTTGAAGATGATGATGATGATAGGCCTTGGATACATATTCTATATAGATATTTCGAAAACTTCCAATAAAAACCGCTTCGCTCTTTTTTCTTCTCTCCTTTTTCCTGTGTTAAAATTGGGATGTCGTCCCGCAGGAAAATATGTATGAAAAACCCCGAAATCACGCCGACAAAGAGAGATGTTTGTGTTCGTATAGCCCGAAGGAAATATAAATCCCCTTTGTGTGATATAGACAAATACAAACGAAAAGGCACCTGCTCCTATTAAAGCAAAAAACACCGCAAAATCCCGTATAAATGAAAAGCGGGAGAAATGGCATAGAGCAAGTGAGCAGTTGAGAGAAAATGGGACAAGAAAATGCCAAGTGCCAAGGAAGATTTTCCCTGGAACTTCCCGCCTTTCCGTCCAAAGTTGAAGGTTCCCATTGGAAGGTCGGAATGAGCGCTGGATTCAATTTCTTCTCGTGCTTTTTTCCTTCGTTTCTTGCATCAGCAAATTTTCCAGTTTCATACATTTTCTTCCGGTGTCGTTTTTTCCCGTTCTTCACACTGGAAATGTTAAAATTTTATTTCTGGACAGGGAAAATCTTGACGCTATTTGATTTACAGTACTAACCGGTACTATTTTGTGATAGGTATTTCGTATTTTTGTGGTAGTAATTGTTGTACATTTGAAATGGTGGGTATGAAATGGACGAGGATGGTATCACCGAAGATCTCCCGGATTTGTCAAAGACGATGGTTTTCATCCCATTTACAAGACAGGGAGAGTGTCATTACTTTCTCGGATGGGTGAGTTTATATTTATACATTGTCAGCGTTTTTATCCTTATGTGGCTTGGTTCGTTTGTTGACTTCTATAATGTGACCGGGAGAATGTTAGGTCGTTGATATTTTTGGGGATGTTCCGGTTGGTCATGTTACGACATTGAATTTGGATGGGACATACTTGCCGGCTATGGGTATCCATGTAGTAGGATCGGGAAAATAAAGAGTATTCTAACCCTTAATGCAGAAGAGGTCAAAACAAGTTCCGGTCTGTTGGTTTCTGGCCAAGCCGTTGCCACCAGTCCGTGGCCACGAGTTTGGAATGAATGGTAGATACAGAAACTAAAACAGAATTTAACGTGTATAATTTATAATGTCCAGGCAAACCATGAGACTGAGCTCGGGCAAACTTGCCCGAATGGCGGATGGCAGCGCCGTTGCCCAAATTGGAGACACATCCGTCATGGTTGCGGCGGTTGGGAAAAAGGTGGCGAAATCATCTGTAGCAAGCTTCGTACCTCTGTCAGTGGATTACCGACAGAAAGCCGCGGCTGCTGGTCGAATCCCAACGAACTTCCTCCGAAGAGAGTTAGGTCCTTCCGAAAGAGAGATTTTGACTAGTCGACTTATTGACCGATCCCTGCGGCCGCTTTTTCCAGAAGGTTACGGGAGTGAAACGCAGTTAATGTGTAATCTTTTATCGGTGGATGGTGTCAATGACCCAGATGTTCTCAGTATAAATGCTGCCTCCTGTGCTCTCAGTCTGTCAGACATCCCTTGGAATGGTCCCGTTGGGGCTGTGAGAATAGGATTAATTGACGATCAACTTCGAATTAATCCTACTCGGAGGGAACAGTCTCATAGCAAGTTAAACCTTATTGTGTCCGCCATGAACCAAAATTTAGTGGTGATGCTAGAGGGTAATTCTGAGGGTGTGCTGCAGGATGTATTACTTAAAGCAATCAAGTTCGGTGTACGTGAATGTCAACATATTGTGCTAGAAATTCAACGTCTTCAAAAGAAATTTGGGAAACCAAAGAGGTCTGTAGAACCTGTGGTTTTTCCGGAAGAACTCATATCTGCTATTAATTCTTTATGCAATGTAAGAGTCAAAGACGTGTTTAAAGACTTTTCTCTGGATAAGCAAAGTAGAGATGAAGCTTTAACCTTAATAAGAACTGAAGTAAATGAACAGCTTAGAGCTAGTTTTCTTAGTATGGACCCACTTCTCATTTCGGAAGGAATATCCAGACAAATAAAGTCGCTCATGCGTAAACAGATTTTCGAAGACAAAGTTCGCGTTGATGGACGGTCCGCACAAGAAGTTCGGCCCATCAGTTGCGAAATAGATTTACATAAACCTTTACACGGGTCAGCTCTATTTCAGCGGGGACAGACTCAAGTTTTTTGTACTGTAGCGTTTGACTCCATAGATTCCACTTTGAAATCCGATCCTGTATCAGTTTTGACAGGTGGAATTAAAGAGAAAAATTTCTTTCTACACTACGAATTCCCTCCCTACGCCACGAATGAGACAGGGAGAATGGGACCGGTAGGTAGACGAGAACTAGGACACGGTGCATTGGCTGAGAAATCCCTCCGCCCGGTCATTCCGTCGGACTTCCCCTTCACAATAAGGCTCACGTCCGAAGTGCTGGAGTCAAATGGTTCAAGTTCTATGGCCACTGTGTGCGGAGGAAGTCTCGCTCTTATGGATGCGGGTGTTCCCATTTCCGCCGCAGCGGCTGGTGTTGCTGTTGGCTTAGTCACTAACTATTCCAACAGTGACACGAAGCACATGGAAGATTACGTAATTCTTACGGATATACTTGGTATCGAGGACTATGCGGGAGATATGGACTTTAAGCTTGCAGGGACGAAGAAAGACATCACTGCCCTACAATTGGACATCAAAATACCAGGCCTCCCTCTAAAAGTTGTAAATGAGGCCGTGGTGCAAGGCTGTGATGCTAAGCACGAAATTCTCCAAATCATGCACCAAGTGATGGAGCGTCCGAGGTTTGAGAAGAAGGACAATTGGCCTGTGTCCGAGAAGATTAACGTTCCTCCAGAGAAGCGTGCCAAGTTCATGGGTTACGGTGGTAGGAATATCAAGAAACTCATGACAGAAGCGGGGGTTCAAGTGACCCAACTAGACGACACCACTTACTACGTATTCGCCCCTAATGAGATGTCAATGACCGAGGCGAAAGAATTAATCGACCAATTATTGGAGGACGAGCGTGAGCCTGACTTGGAATTTGGGGCAATTTATGCAGCGAAAATCGTGGAAATGCGTGACATCGGCGTGATGATCACTTTATATCCCAACATGTCACCGGCCCTTCTTCACAATTCGCAATTGGACGCACGCAAGGTGAGTCGAGAAGTTCCTCGTTGTTACTTCGTTTATGATGTTCTCCTTCATCTTCGTTCATTGCAATTGCTGTGACTGATTTCGTGCTTGCAATCACTAAACTTCTTATATCCGTTGTGTTTTTCCTGTTGACTGTACACATTATTATTTCCTTCTCTCTGTACTAAAAGAAACCTTTCTCCATTTCCTTAGAGTTCGAAAGCTCTCTCGCTTTTGCGATTGTTCTCAGACACTTGAGATGGGAATTATTTGCACAATCAAAGTCAATTTTCTCTCTCCTTTCCCCGTATTAGGGGGCTCGATCCTTTACATTCGATTAGGTAAAAGTCTTGTTCTTTGATGATGATAGGGCTAGGATGGGGAACTTAGAACAGAGTTGCCTCATTAATTACCCAACTTTCATCCTCTTTACTTCCTACTTGCGTGCGCGCACGCACGTCGTCCTCTAGAACACTTTTAGCGGGAGGAAGTTATATCTACATGTAGATATAAAATGCAGAAGCGGGAGGGGAAATATCGGAAGGAGAAGGATGAGGAGGAGGCTCATTACAGACGTTTGTATACGAACTAATTTAGTAGTGGTAGGTAGAAGAAGTAGAACAGTCAAGTGTAATGACTCCCGTCTCAAGTTTTATTATGTATGCAAGAGTTCTAATTAATTATGTCTCGTTTGAGTGTGAACATTTGATTTGACATGTCTCTTTCTCTCTTTCTTCTCCGCTCAATTTCCAGATTCATCATCCAAGTGCCTTGGGACTGGAAGTGGGACAAGAGATCCGTGTCAAATACTTCGGTCGGGATCCTGTGAGTGGTGCCATGCGAGTCTCTCGGAAAGTTTTGTTGAGCCCAACCAGCACTGCAACGAAGGATTTGGGCACGAATACTGCTCAGTAAATTTTATTGCATACTACACGTACAATTGAACATTTTATTTTTACGAGTGCCGAACAACTTCTGTTTTATCAGTTCTTTCTGTCTTTCGACTGTAATCCTATTTCACATTTTCATTATGTTCTGCAGAAAAACTTTACTGATTATGATTATGAAGCGTACAGATGATCGAGACAATAAATGAAAGGCAATATTGAGGCGAGCGAATTTTTACTGATCTTTTTATTTTTTAGGGTTCGGAAGCATCAGCAGATGAGGATGGTAGTCACAAGCGTGTAGCTTAAGGGAACGGAGAGCAATTTTAAATGAATACTTTATAATTGTTGTTGTACTTCATAGTTTGTACATACAATAACTATGCAACTACCATAAAAGACTCAACAAATATAAGTCGGCGAGACGCCAGGCTGCACCTGTAATAAGGTAGTTACAAATAATGTAGTTTTTTGTAAGCAAGTGTCAAACGCAATAACAATAATTGTATTTTGTATTTCACTAATTGTCCGTTAAATTTTCATTTTGAATGCATATTTTCGTATATGGCGGTCATTAGCAGCAGCAAAAGTGGTCATCATTGTTTTTTTAATGTACAGCAACGTTTAGCTATGAGTTTGTTTTTCCATCTAGAGTTTCTGCACGTCTAAGGTTTCTTCTGGAGTTTATTGACTACTCTGTTGCAAAATACGTATGTATATAAGGCTAGGGAAATCCACCCCGCCAAAAGGTTTGGGACAGCACCACATGTTAATTTTCTGACACAAGCTCATTTCATCAAGTTTCCCCCATTTCATACCGTCTCACCACGTGTTCAGCTCGTATTTCATGGATTATGATAACTGGGGGGTTATTAAATGCAAGTAGTACTATGGATCCTTTCATATGTAAAATTTATGATTATCACATTGCATGTACGTATGTAGGTATTCCGTATGTACATATGTATATATCTATGATTGAGAGTTAGTAATTAGATTTACTGAGCACACTGCTTGTTCTTTTTGAATGGAGGAGAAACGCGGTGTGAAATCAGGTCGCCCGTGAAAATAGGTTTATAATGATGTAGAGGTACTTTCTGTAGTGAAAACATTACCCTTTTAAACACTGCATGGGCAATAAAGTACTTCACCAAGGAGTCTGAGGAGAAGCTGAAATACTTTTGGGAAAAGAAAATTCTGTATACTTATATGACAGGCTGAATCATGGCTGAAATGCATTTTGATGTAAGATTCTGTACTTTCTCACTTTGTTATTGTATATGTTCTTTCAGTATTATGATCGGAAGTTCGTCGTCTGCCTGGCTGGTTCTTCAAGCTGTTGGCAATATATGTGATGTATTAGTTTTTCGTTTGATAGGGCATTACGTAGTTCCATATTAGATATACTCATGGATATTGCATTCCGGAATCAACGTACAGTGAAAAGGTTCTAATGGAAAACTTATGTCATCTCTCTCCCTCTCTCTTTCTTGCTTTCTCCTTCTCAGGCTGTTCCATGCCTGTCTCCCACTCATCTACGACGGTGGAGGAAATCCGAGTAGGAGAAGAAAATACAAAAGAAGAAGAAAAAAAAGCTTGAAACTTTGTAATCCAAAACTTGAAAAGAAGTGTTGAATTTCCTGAAATCAGTAAAGAGTATTTAAGCTCACTTTTCCCCATCAAGAAATGTACACGGAAGTATACAGACTGATTAAGGGGGTCATTGTATTTTCCCTACTGCGTCTTCTCCTATGGTGGATTAAACATTTCAGTGGGGATTTTTACTCACTTTAATCTGTATTACCCCTTTAATTCGAAATCCGGATTTTCCTTAGCCTATCTGATAAAATAGGTGCTAATAATGGAGGAAGTGGAAGATAATGCGGAGGTTCATTCAGTGATTTTTTTCTGTATTATTATTAGTTTGTATATTATATACACAGGCACATCTGCAGGATGAAGGTTTAATAATGACGAAAATACAAAAAAAAAGGTCGTTAAAAGAATGTGTGTTGTATAGCCTTGACAAAATGAAATTGTTTTGACTCTATTGTATACACAGATCTCCGAAAAAATGTGGAAGTATGATAGATAGACAAAACTGTTTGCAAGAAGGAGGAACGAGAGAGAAAAATGTGTGTAAACATGGGCGTGTGCGAGCAGCTTTTTATTTTTAGCACCTACGCTCAGCTTTCAATCTCACGAGAATTCTTTCTCTTTCTTTTTCTCTCTCTCTCTCTCTCTCTGAAATTCATTCATAATGCAAGGTATTTGCTATTCCTCGCTCCAACAAGTTTTTCCCGACAAGTGTCTACACGGTGTGTCCCCGGATTTTGTGGAAAAGTAGGGTTTCCATTATTGTTTCCATTTGGATGTCTACACGTCTGGGAACATACCTTCTGTCTATCATTCATGTCTCTCTCTCTTTCTTTTATTCGTTTCTTGTCTCTATTATTTCTTGCTGTGTTTCCCTATTCGTCTCTCGCTCTCCTGTTCCATTTCTCTCCCATTCTTACCCTCATTCTGCTTAATTATCATTTTCTTTCTTTCTTTATCCGACCCCCTTCCGTTTTCTCGCCGTCTTAATTTCTCTCTCACTCTCTCTCTTGTTAATTCTTTCTGTATTGCCTTCTCTTACTCTCTTCATCTCTCTCGCTTTCACTCATTCTCTCTGTGTTACTTCTCTTTCCCAATCTCTCTTTTCTTTAGCTCTGTATTACTTCTCTTTCCCAATCTCTCTTTTTTTAGCTCTGTATTACTTCTCTTTCCCAGTCTCCCTTTTTTCTCTGTATTTCCTTCTCATTCACAGTTTCTTTTTATCTCTCTTCTTATCTCCCTTTTTATCTTTTTTTCTTCTTCCACTCTCTCTCTCTTTCTCTCAGTATTTTTTTCTTCTTCCACTCTCTCTTTTTCTCTCAGTATTTTTTTCTTCTTCCACTCTCTCTCTCTTTCTCTCAGTATTTTTTTCTTCTTCCACTCTCTCTTTTTCTCTCAGTAT
>JAQGBT010001187.1:0-35187 GCA_034698585.1 Disparrhopalites patrizii
GTTTTATTTTACACAACGACCAAAACGGTCATTTTATAAAGACATAAACTGGTGGATGGTCACTTCAAAAGTGCGCAGTGGTCACCCGGGTGACCGAAAACCCCCTCGTGGGCATCGCTGGTGTACGCACTGATTTCGGGTACATAGATGGCTTGAGTGAACGCTTCGCAGGGATGGGGCAGCGGGCCCCTTGAATATAGGAATTCTTCATTCTACTTTCTACTTCTACTCCTCAACTCCTCACGTCCTCACTCCTAGCTCTGGAGTTTACAGGTTACCGACAGTCCTTACAGATCTTAAAAACTGAATATTTTCTAGAATATTTTTCGCCATTTTCCCCACAAAAATTTGATCGACTTTATCCAATTTCCCTGAAAAAGAGGCCAACTATTAGTCAACGTTTTAGTGGATCCCAGTGAAGTCAGAGGTAGAGAATTCAGTTTCAGTGCATGTTGGAGTGATTTTATTGCTTTTTTGGGAAGAGATAGAGAAAAAATCTCAGTTCGTTCGTCCGTTTCCCAAGACATTCTTGGACATTGGAGTGCGAAAGACTCCGAGAAAGAACAAGATCAAAATCGAGGAGAAAATAAACAAATTGTTACGTGTCTTCTGGAACATTACCATCCGTCTGCTATTTAAAATCTGGACAGGTGAGGATAATAATTGTTAATTTTGTTAACGTTTTTTTTTAAGTTGACAAAAAACAACCCAGTGTTTGGAAGGCATGTTTTCATCTCAGTTGCCCATATCCCGGTGTTTTCATATATATTACATAAAGATATTAACATAACATGCTATTCTTTTCCGAAAACATTAATTTTTTCGCCTCTTTGCCACTTTGCCGGTGTACCGGTTTTTCTAGAAATACAGATGTATGTACATATTACATAATAATATTTAATATTCATTCATCCTTATTGCCAAATAAGAAAATGCTAATTGTGACTTGAGATGTTGAGATTGAGACGTGGAACTTTTCAAATTGACTTAGTGGTTGTTGCATTCCTTAATTCCTTTTGCTGAAATAGTGGGCGAGTTGGGTTCCAAATATGCTGAAAAATGTATTTTCATTCATATCATTCATATGATGATACGATGTTGGTGGAAATGTGGAAGTATATTAAATATTAATGTGTCAATACTGCAAAATTATTGTGCAAAAAAAAACATCTACCATTTAAGATTAATGGAAAGTAATAAGATTTTGAAAAGGCATTGTTTTTTAATGTTTTTGCAGATACCTTACGCACACACACACACTTGCTTCTTGCTTTAACGTACCAAGCAGAAGAGTAAGTACGGGATACCTGAATTTGCGGGAACTTTTGGGAGCCAGCAACCGGCACTATGACTGCTTTTGAAGGTGTGTAGTGTGTACCTTGTACCTGTCGGCGTCTTTCATGTGTTGACAGTTGACAATATCATTGTGCCTTGTGTCATGTTTTTTGTACCAAGTCTTTCCTATGCCATACCTACTAACTTATAAGTAACTGCATGAGACTGTAGTGTAGAACTGACTTAACATTTATTTGCATGCAAAGCTGTAAAAATGTGTAGTAATTTTATGAATATTGTTTTATTTGCTTGTAATAGAAATGGGGGTTTTACCAGAAATTGCTCTGGCAGTGGACGAAATGGAATGGTCGTAAGTTAAAAGAAGTTGTTTTTGTGTGTTTTGGTTTATAAAGCTACGTATATGTGACATGTTTGAAGAAGGAAAAGATTAGGTTATTTGAATGGCTTCCTGATGAGAGTGAGACAGTGTGCTGCGAATATTTTGATGGAATTACCTATTTGTATAGGCTTCCAACGGATGTGCAGCAAGAGGCCATCCCTCTTATTTTGGGTGGCGGCGACGTCCTTATGGCAGCCGAAACGGGATCTGGTAAAACTGGTGCGTTTTGTTTACCGATTTTACAAACCGTTTGGGAAACGCTAAAAGACATTAAAGAGGGTAAAGGCGGAACAGCCTCCTCTGGACCGAGTAAGTTATATGGTTGTTGTTGCACTTATTCTCATGCTGTCAGTGTGTGTACAAATATATAGTTAATGTAATTATTCCCTTTGTAATTTAGTAATTACTGTTGGTACTTTCGACCACCAATTCTTTGTTCACATGTATTTGAAAATATTTACGACCATTTTGTGCCGCAGGTGGGAAGTGGCAATTGTCAGTGTTTGACAGAGGTACAGCTTTTGCTGTCACACCTGACGGACTGAGGTGTCAGTCTCGAGAGGGCAAGGAATGGCATGGTTGTCGTGCAACCAAAGGAGTTCACAGCAGGGGCAAATATTACTATGAAACCTTGGTAGCAGACGAAGGTCTCTGCAGAATCGGATGGTCGACTCAACAAGTATTACTTAAATGTTTTAACATACGTTGCTTTGTATGCAACCTGATTGTGATGAATGATGATATAGCTGCTGATACTGTTGGTAGTAGTTTTAGCTGCGATCTTTTACCACGTTTGCTTTTAAAGCTTTGGGTGATTCAATAAGTAATTATTTATGGGTATCCCAGCGTAATTTAACATTTTTTTGCAGGCTGTACTAGACCTTGGAACTGACAGATTTGGTTTTGGCTTTGGAGGAACTGGAAAAAAGTCAAACAACAAACAGTTTGATACTTACGGGGAGCCGTTTGGGAAGTCAGATGCAATGGGCTCGCTGTTGGATTTAGATAGTAATGAAATTCGATTTTATAAAAATGGAGTCGACATGGGGTTAGCCTTTAGTATTCCCCAACAGTTGAGAAAAGAAGTTTTTTACCCTGCCGTCGTGTTAAAAAATGCTGAAATGCAATTTAATTTTGGGGATGAGCCCTTCAAGCATCCACCACCTTCAGGGTACATAGCTGTATGTCAGGCTTCTAAGGAATGTTCTCAGGCTAATTCCAATTCGTCTACACCATCGGCAGCTCAAACGACAAAAATTTTACCCAATGCACCGCAAGCTATTATAATCGAAGTAAGTGATATCCGTTTTGAAGCGATGTGCTGATGTTTGAATCACTCCAAATTTTTTTGATGGTTCCGCGGTGGACAATATTTGTTAAGTTGTTAAGTAAACTCAATCTAATGATTTGTTATGTTTAGCCTTCCAGAGAGTTAGCGGAACAAACTCTAAGCCAAATTCAGAAGTTTAAAAAGCACCTTGAGGCTCCTGTAATTCGGGAACTCCTTGTAATAGGCGGAGTAGGAGTGAAAGAGCAAATTTCGGCTTTAAATCAAGGGGTACAAATATTAACGTGAAGTTGTACATATATTTTTTAATAACTTTGGCTTTTAGTTGTGCTGTTGAAGATTGATTTGTGTGCTGTACTAAGAAATTCAATATGTTGTATGATGTGCACAGATTGAAATAGTTGTCGGTACGCCAGGGCGGCTGGAGGAATTAATATCCAACGGGAGCTTATCGTTGAAGCAATGTCGATTTTATGTCCTGGATGAGGCGGATGGACTTCTTAAGGCTGGCTACACTGATTTAATCAATCGGGTTCACCAACAAATTCCAAAAGTGATGCCCGATGGGAAAAGATTGCAGATGATCGTTTGCAGCGCTACTCTTCACGATTTTGAAGTGAAAAAACTGGCAGTAAGTTTACTGATTAAATGCGGAGCCCGGTATCTGGTTGTTTGATAGCTTTTATATGTTGTTAAAGCAGTCCACGTGATTTCTAGGAAAAACTCATGCATTTTCCAACATGGGTGGATTTAAAAGGGGAAGACGCCGTACCAGAGACAGTTCACCATGTCGTTTGTTTAGTCGATCCAAGTAAAGATGTGTCCTGGCATTCGTTGCGTCAATATGTTCCCACGGATGGGGTTCATCAAAATGATAATGTAAGACCTGGTAGCAATACTGCTGAAGCCCTATCTGAAGCTGTGAAAAGATTAAAAGGAGAATATTGCATCCAAGCTATTAAAACATTGAAAATGGACCGGGCCCTCATATTCTGCCGAACCAAACTTGACTGCGATAATTTAGAAAAATACTTCAACCAGCTCAGTACGTCCAGTTAGTTTTCACACTTTCCTGCACAAAAATAAATTGCCGCATATAGGTATTAGTTTTACTATTGGAAGCAAAGAATTCCCCTCTAATTCCCGTTAATGGTGGTTTGGGCGTGATGTAGGTGGTGGACCGCGAAATCCAAACAATCCCTTTTCATGTGTGTGCCTGCACGGGGATCGAAAACCGCACGAACGAAAAGCGAACTTGGAGAAGTTCAAAAACAAAGATGTAAAATTTTTAATTTGTACGGACGTTGCTGCGCGTGGAATAGATGTGTCTGGGCTTCCATTTAGTAAGTTTATGAATTTACTAAGGCATTGATTTTACAATATCATTGTAGCATCAGTCATAAGTGTGAACTTTTGTTCTAGTGATAAACGTTACACTGCCGGATGAAAAATCAAATTACGTTCATAGGATCGGAAGAGTCGGACGTGCCGAAAGAATGGGCTTGGCCATTTCGCTTGTTTCTACAGTTCCTGAAAAGGTAGGTGTCACTCGTGAACGTGAATCATGATGCCTATTTTACATTTACGCAAGCTCTTGCATCTAGATATTTGATAGAAATACACACATATATCATCAATAAACTACGCCTGAAGCCTGAACGCCTTATTGCGGCTTCTATTAATTAATTGATTCTTTAAAATTGATTTTGTTTGTTGATGTTGACAGCTAATACCAATTTTTGTTGTTAAAGGTGTGGTACCACGGTGAGTGGTGCTCGTCCAGAGGTCGTAATTGTTGGAACACAAATCTGACGACATCTCATCCCAAAGGATGTTGTGTATGGTACAATGAAACTCAGGTGAGATGTGTTTTTTGCGAATGCGCCTGCGTACATATAGTTACTCTAGAACTAGAACCACCCAGAGTCCAAGGAGCAAGATCCACTTGTAAATAGGTGCATAAAAAATAGTTGGTCGTTTTAATTGCTTTTGTAGGTACAATTTTTCCTTTGAATCTTTGAACTGGCCTACGCCTACTACGTACACCTACTAAACATACGAACATAAATATGAACACGTCAACAGAGGGCCCTCTGTTAAATCATTATTTCATTATGTATTTTATTTTAGATGTTTTACAAAACAAAGTGAGGTAGCGAACGATTCCTAATCACAATCAAATGTGTATACATATTGTAGTGTTATCGCAATATGTAATATAATATGTATTATAATAATAATATTTACGTGCATCCAATTTTGCAGATAGTGATTGGAAATATTAAATAATTAAATATTTTAGTTATTAACCTATGCAACCAAATGAATGTAATAAAACACAAATTCTTTTGTATAGTACTTAGCCGACATCGAAGATCACTTAAATGTTACCATTGCGCAAGTAGAGAGCGATATGGACGTTCCATGTGATGAATTTGATGGCAAAGTGGTTTATGGCCAAAAGAAAACTGGTTCTGGTAAGTATTATATTTTAAGGTGTTTAAGAGTGTGTGACCTGCGGACCCGTGCTTCTTATAAAGAAAAGGTACGAGTAGTTCGTTTTTTGTCCCCAAAGGAAACAGAAATTATGCAATTTGTTGGGAACAAAATTGTAGATTTTTAATTGAATGAGTACAGTAACGTAACGGGAACAAGTGCGGCTATTTGGTCCCATAGTCATGCACTATTTCTATTTCTGCAATTAATTTTAACTTGTTACATCCAGGATCCGCCGCAATATATCACTTGGATCAAACAGCCTCTTCCCTGAAGGAATTAACTCGACTAGAAACCCAGGCTCAAAAACTTTACCTGAATCGATATTACATGAAAACCTCTGCCTAATGCGTGACACGAATAAACATAGGGTATTTGATACCACGGCTTCTGAAACAAAAAATCTTGCACGATGTTGTTCTCGTTGATGTACAAAACACAACTATTCTGATAACTCTCTGAACCCATAAATGTAACTAAGAATAGCAGAAATTTTTGCTCTGTTTCAGTGTTTCTGTGGAAAAGTAATGAAGTTGGGACCTGTCTCAACAGTTATTGTGTTATTATCTTATTATTGTTATTATTATTCAATGTTTGCACGCAATAATTATATCTGAACGAAATTATTCGTACGTAATTTATTGTTGACATAATAAATAAAGGCTACATACGCATACATAATATGTATATCTAATATTTATGGAAAATACAAATTACTATCTCTCTGCAAAAGGATTTAAACTGGAATCATAATCATCATCTTCTTCAAACGGATTTTTCGCAGCTGGAATAGATTCCTCCTCGTCCTTGAGGAAAGGATTGCTGGAGTCACTCTCATCTTCTTCAAAGGGGTTCAGATTCTTTCCCGAGGAAGCCACGCTTGGACGTGTGGAAGCGGCTGCCGCTGCGATGCTCTTTTGAGTTCGCCTCCCTTCAGTGTGATGAGGTGTCACGTCCGCACTACTACTACTTCCCCTTTGACCGAAAATGGATGACGTCAAGGTCCTATTATTGTTGCTCATTTTCGGAGAACCAGTCGTAGATTTAGTACTGCTCGTTGGCTGTGCTCCGGGGGTGATTTGAACACGAGGAAAGAGTAAAGGCGTCGTGGATTGCTGTGTTGGTGTAGCAGCAGCAACCCTAGATGGAAATTCCTTGGTCTCGGCCGACCGTGGAACGGAAGGTGTTTCATTTACTGCTGGGATTCTCGAAGACTCCATGTATGACTCAATAGAGGCAACGGTTGGGGCTGGTGTTTGGGATGTGACAGTGAACCCACTCTTGCTTCCTTCTTTCAGACGAAGTCTTCCCTCGGAGACAATTTCTACTCAACAAACATGAAAAAATGGAATTTAAATCAGATAGAGATCGTCTGCAGCCGGATTTTTTTTTACTGTCGACATTAGTCCTACCTTCAACCTGCGGATGCAACGTCTTCAGCTTCTCTACGTATTTTTTTGCCCCGCTTGGATGCTGTTGACGAGGCTGAACATTCTCATCCTTAAAAATTCCCTTGCTGAAAAAGTCGGCTAACACTCCAAAGGCATTGGATTTAGCCGAGCTTAATTTCAGTGCAAAATCTGCATCCAAAGCTGCCCGCGACGGACGACTCTACAATCATATTTAAATGCAAATAAATATAAGTAAAATACTATTTAACATGAAAAGCAATAGTCAAATAATGTAAGTTACATGCAAAATGCATTGTTCAGTTTTCGATCACACTATATGCATTTTTTAAGTAATAAATCTCGTGATGATGCTGCAATCATGAATGTCACACACCTCATGTAATTCAGGTCCCAAAACGGATTTGTTCTTCGCCCAACATACGGGACAATTTCGTTCATCCTCCGCAAAACTATCAAAACATCTGCAACAAATTTTTACGTTAGCAGAGTGGAGCATAAATCATTAAACTAACTTCGTTTAATTTACTCCCCAAAACAAATTAGCTATTGCGTAATTGCCTAAATTCAGATAAAACAAATATTACTAATTAGAATACACTACTAAAAAAATATTATTAAGGCTTACTGTTGATGAAAGGAATGCATACACAAAAAATGTACAGAAGGAAAATCCAGCTTTTGCTGACACGCATTACACCGAGACCCTTGGAATATGAACGGCCTGTAAATAAATATGCATACAAAATGATTTGTTTACGTGATGATCACCGAAACCAGATCATTGGTTACAGAGAAACTCAACATTTCTAACTAGAATTAACAAAACCGACGTTTAAAGTCAATAGAGCATATTTTTTGACTCACTTGGTCTTAATATTCTGAATATGCCTACGCACACCAGTCGTCTCCTCCTGCAACTTTTTAGAAATTCGCTCATCCTCTTCAATGTCCTTCCGGTCCAAGATTTTCGTCAAGAAACTTCTCACACTCCCCAATTTTATTTTCGTTTGACAGAGTCTATCAATGATGGGTAAAGGTTCCATAAGATTTTCGTCCAGAAGTTTTTGTAGCAACTCCTCCACAATAGCATGAGGACATTCGCTTGTGACAGGAGACGATGATCCTATCGTATTGTCGTCGGGAGGCATTGTGATTAAATAGAACGCATCCTTCCACAAACTGGGCTTACTCCTAGCATACTTCCTACAAGTCTCAATAAAATGGCTCCATGCTTCTGGCGATTTCTGCGCGTCAGCGTAGCGAATGGCGAGAAGATCATTATGAAGTCCTTTTTTCTCGTAGGCAATTATTTCTCCTCGACTGTAACCAACCTGAATTGAAGTAAGACGTTGGTAAACGGACAATCAAGATACAGGTGCATATATAATTAATTTAATATTTCAAAATTATTTAATCCCGGGAATAATAAAAATCATAAATATATTTCGTCATAATCCAACCTTTTTGCACGCGAAAAGAGCTCTTGCCCAATCCCATGAAGGACAATTCGAAGCTTTGGATAATAACGCCAAAATCTTTTCATTTACAGCCGAATCTCTTTCTTCATCAGGCTTCCTTGCAGACCACTGAATCAGATAAGCCTCCAGCAAAAGGTTCATCAGTGGCCCATCATTTGTTTGGAATTCCTGCAAAAACCAATTAAAAGTGTAATAATAACCATCCTGTTATGACATAATTGATATTTTTCGACATTTTTGGAAGCACGCGTATTGTACAGATTTTGTAGAATTGTATTTTCAAAATTCAGTTGGAAATCAATAGTCATGTACAAAATAAATGCCTTGCCTGACAAATGTTTTCTAGCAGCGGAATTAAGATTTCCTTTTTGGCAATGAAAAGTTCTACTAAGTCCCTTTTGACTGGAGAATCGCAGAGTAGCCTCACTACTTTCTTCCACCCATCTGCATAGGACAAACATTTTAAGTTCAACTTGTTTATGTAAACCCTAAGATAATTTATTAATTTATTCACACGTGTAACTTACAGTCCAACACTATTTATACTATGTATACGTGATATTGTTACCTCCAGATCTATTGTCAATTTGCCCGACTAGTTGTACCAAAGAGCTTCCGAATTTTTTAAGAATATTTTCAGCATTTTCATCCCGTAGTATCTTTTCCAGAACATGGTATAGATCTTCCTTGGAAGGGTCCTTTACGTCTTCAAGAAGAATTTGTAAAGCGCTCCCATACAACTCATGTTTCTGGGCTAACTGGTAAGCTTGTGTGTACATTCCTCCACGACGGAAAACTTTAATCGCCGTTTCCGGTTCAAGAAAATTACATGAAGGGTCCTGTAATAATATAGTAGACAATTTATTGAAAAAACTCAAAATGTCCACTTGGATTTCGCATCCACAGTTATTAACAAGATGAAACTCTCTACCTTAACGTAATGTTCAATTTTATCATGAAGTTTGAGCTTGGTAAGACAATTTAACAGTAGTGTGGTTAAATCTGGTGTAGCATTTCCAGTCGTATGCACTACTTCCAAATACTCCAGAAGATTAAGTATTCTAGACGCATCTAAGTACTGAAATAGTGAATGTGAACAATTAAACGAAGATATTTCTTCATAGTGAATACACTGCTTTGACATTCTCAAATCGGCAGTATATATGGGAATCATTCAATCAATGTCAGTTATTTAGTTTACGAAAATCATACTTGTCGAACAACGTAAGATGCCTCAAGCTTTCCCACAGTTTTGCAGTACTGACGAATGGCCGCGTCCAAGTCTCCTTTGGCGTACAGATGATCTCCATATTGGCGGAAAATATTTGCCATACCATCTGCGTCTATGTTATTACTTTTAGCAACCTGACAGGACAAAATACAGTGTAAATTATCAAAATTTATTGTTTGTATCCTAATTGACTTAAAAATACACATTTTTGTAACAACAGTATACCTTAATAGCTAAATCGTAGTGATTTTTCTTGTAAAAAACGCTCATCTTCGTCTGCCAATCTTTTTCTTTTAACTGCCACACACTGCCATCACAGGTAATGAGAAAAAGACACCCCCATTCACCAGCAGCTACCCGCACGGGCTCCATCATAGAGATAGAGGAGGAGAAGGCGACAAATTTGTTCGTGCAATCAAAAACGGTCATACTACAGCTGAGAAAATAAAATCATTGATTTTTTCCTTTTCTACACGACCATTTTCTCTATCATCCATGTTTTCCTTTTCACAAACCTACTAGCAAAAACGTTTCTACTTGAACACCGATTAAAAAGAACGTACTTATCCGCAGACACATTTGTCACTATGAGTAGATATCCACGAAAGTAGTAGAGCAAATGCTTTTCCCCGTCAAACCCATAGCACGGCCCCTTTCCTTCGTGCGTGTAACAATACACCGCCTACAAATTTACATTGTTTATTTCAATGATCAGATGATTATTATGAAAGAATTTCGTTAAAAGAAATTTAGGAGGATCAATTTGGATTTCATCGTACATCAGTTCTGCCAACAATGAAGTGATCTTCGGAGGCACCAGCAGTGTAACAACTACAATTAAGCGCACATCCTGGAGTGTCTCCTTGAATCTAGGCGAAACCACATCCAATTTTCAAAATTTTTTGACAACATCACGTAAATACCAAGAGTGAATGTGAATTGAATAATGAAACTAGAGTGTAATGTCGAAGGTAGAAAACTCATATTACCTTGGCCTCCCTGTCTTTATTGGTCACGTCAAACGAAAACACGTTGTGAGTGGTCGAAGCAAATAGAATTACACTAAGGTCGAGAGTTTTAAAAAATAAGCCCGTGATTTGTCCTTGGTCGCCATCGAATAAAAGTGTTCTTAGTTTTAGATTGCGATTGCGCGTGATTTCACCTGGATAAATCCATATGGAAGGTTAGCTCCTTTGTTTGACATGTTTTGGAAGAATATTAACAAATTAAAGCAAATAAAAATGTAAAAGTGGAATTCTAAGTCATTATTCATCGCAAATCACAATTCTGTTATTTAAAATTTTGAAAGGTTAAAGTTAAGCATAGTAAATACCTCTATACAGCTGCAACAACCCATCAGCGTAGCCGATAGCCAAAAGCTGAAGATTTTCATGAGCTGCAAAATTAGTTGGTGCAATATTTCGGCTGAGCTTTAAGTCTCTACAGGGGTATCCAACAAATAACAAAAATATTTTAGAATAACGAAAGAATGTTTTGTTTTTAGTATGAATAAATGTTTCAGCATAGTAAATCACCTTTTTAATAATAACTGACTTTTGGTTGCTTCAATATCAATTAAATTCTCATCCCAAAATTTTACACAGTATGCATTGTCGCCATCCACCTACAATGTATAATACACGACGTCAAATATCACCAATGACAACATGTCAGGATAACTTTAAAAGATCCGAACGTTTCGAGCGAACGGGAGAAATAGCATAACTCGTAGTACTCGTACTGACCCCCAAGGTAACTAGAATTGGTGACTGTTTCATTTGCTGCATCTGAAGAATTCCATTTGAGTGAGTTCTTAGCAAGGTTTGAGCATCAAGTTGACGAGAAATGGCATGAACGTATCCTTCACTATCACCCAGGAAAATCCGCCCACGACCACTTGTTCCACATTGGATTTCGAAGCCCTGAGTCAAATCAAATAACAAAATTATATTCAAAAAATGTAATCCTGTCTGAAGGGGCCCAAACCTACTTTTCAAATTAGAGTGAATAAATGAAGGTATACCTTTAAATTCTCCTTTATACTAATATCCCGGTCGAGTCTCTCCAGGTCAAAAAACTGAAACCGACGACACTAAAAAATGTTCAAATACAAATGAAATGATCAAATCATGTACACATCATCATGTTATACACGTCTCCAAACAACATCGTCCTAATTTTTGGGTCTTAGCCTTTACTACTCTACTAATTGCAATTAACTGTCATCTATCCCATTTCATTTGGATGATCGACACGAAACGCCCACAGCACATTTAGAAAATAGTCTCGACTCTTGAATTCAATCGATTTCCACAAACAATGAACGTGTACCAGTAAAAAATGCTACACAAATGTTTGCCCTTAATCCAGAATAATTGCAAAATGTCAAACCTGAAAAAATGCCATTTCAATAACGGATTTGTATTTCGGTATTTGATAGCCTCTATAAAAATGCTTTCGACATAAAACTCCCAGTCACGTCGTCCTTGTCAGCTAGTCAAATAAACTGAAGACACGGAAGAGCCGTTAATTCCATTCATTAAATACGACATAAATAGGTGTGTCGGTAATATCTTGTCCCGTTGTCCCTTTAATAAACTATGGAATGCGATTGTTGTCGCTCCTGATTTCTTTCAGGAGATGCGATTGTCACGAAAGTCACAAAAAGGATGTCACTGGTCACTGTCCTGGTGAATCGAGCACTAAAGGAGGATTCTCACGGGAGAATGTCGGTAAAAAATTGTTTTTTATTTAACTGGGAAAAGCATTGAGTCGCGTAAAAAATCAGAAATCAGATATAAAACGGAATAAACTTAAACAAGAAACAATAATATAGGTAAATGGGCGAAAGGGAAAAATCTTTTGATATTTGATAATTGACATTGCACAAAAAAAAGTCCTCCACCTTCCATTCAAAAAGTCCGCCATGGGAACAGCTGACTTGCCAGCTGTCGCAGCCACCCTTTTAAAAGGAGGCTCGTTTTGACTTGAAAATAACATTCATCCAAATCAATCAAAAACAAAAAGTCCTCGATCCTCGTCCTCATCACCTGTTTTTATTTTGATCGGCTAAACTGGAACTACTTTTTGTAAGTATTTTGAGCTAGTATTTCATATTTTGAGTTTATAGATTTGCTACAAAAACGTTGCGACAACCTGTTTTCACTCTTTAAGGTCAATTGGGTCAATTGTGTTGTCGGTATTTATCAGTTTCAATTGTGACCAAATTTTTGTGTAAATGACAATGAAATAATATTACAGATGTTTGTATTGTTTTGCAATTTGAAAAGGTGTGCGAATCTGTAATTTAGAGCGAACATGATTTCCACAAAGGCGTTGGTGAATCAAGGGATGTTTGGGCCTCTAGCGATTTGCGTAAGTTGCTGTTGATCGGTATAATTAAATTAATTATGTATTAGCGTAGGTCCAATATGTTACTATGTATTTGTATGTGCCAGTGCCAGTGGTTCGTGATGATGGTAGATCGTGGATGTGGAAAATAGATTTTGATGCAGTTTTGAATGAACATAGGTGAGGGGTGCTGCTACAGCTGCTGCAGCACGTCCAAAAAAGTTTGCGGTGTACAGATGGGATCCGGATAAGAAAGGGGATAAGCCCAAGATGCAAACATATGAGGTGGACCTTAATGCCTGTGGCCCCATGGTTTTGGATGCGCTAATCAAAATCAAGAATGAAATCGATCCCACTCTGACCTTCAGGAGGTCATGTCGGGAAGGGATCTGCGGTTCTTGTGCCATGAACATTGGGGGCATCAATACATTGGCTTGCATCAGGTAACACATTTTCTTTCATATCCATATGTATTGGACGTGTTTAATACGGCTGTGCAATTGGAATCTACTAGTTTTTGGTACTAGATCAGTTTTGGTGAGTAGAGTCTAATATTTCCTTTTTTTATGTAGTAAAATCGATACGAATCCTTCAAAGACGGCGAAGATTTATCCCCTACCGCATATGTACGTTGTTAAAGACTTGGTACCGGATATGAGTAACTTCTACTCCCAGTACAAGTCCATTCAACCGTGGTTGCAGAGAAACAATGAGCTCAAGCCTGGGTCGATTCAGTATTTGCAGAGTGTTGACGACAGGAAAAAATTGGTATGTTCTGTGCTCTGTAAATACGTCTAATGAGCTCAAGCAGCTTATCATGTTTTGTATATACATATGTACATTCAACAATATTTGTGGAAAGTGAAATTTTTCAATCATGCATGCAGGATGGCTTGTACGAGTGCATCCTCTGCGCTTGCTGCAGCACTTCCTGTCCCTCGTACTGGTGGAATGGAGACAAATATTTGGGTCCTGCAGTTCTGATGCAAGCTTACAGGTGGATCATTGACTCCAGAGATGAAAAGGCTAATGAGCGCCTGGACCGTATTCGGGATCCCTTCTCCGTGTACCGATGCCACACTATTATGAACTGTACCAAGACCTGTCCGAAGGTTAAAGTCTATTTTAATTTAAGCATTCTTTATTGACACGAATCAGCATCATAAATCAATGTTGTGGACTTTATTTTGAAACAAGCGTAGCACGAAGAGGCTGTGAATGTAAATAAGAAAAGCCTGTCTATAGCAAAGGTGATTATAATTTCGCCTTGTATTGATTCTAGGGTTTAAATCCTGGCAAAGCGATTGCGGAAATCAAAAAGCTGCTGGCCGGCATTGCGAAGAAGGGAGAACCTGGCCTTAATGCTGTCCCGGCCCAATAATTTCTTCTAGTGTTATTAGTCTGACAAATATAAAAAAAGCGAATTTCCACCTTATAATCATTCGTCGTGTGCATTTACTGGTCTACATAATCCCCTGACAAGCACTCGTTTGCTGAGTACCATTACCATTATACATCCAAAAAGTAGTCGTTTCATCTAGCAGTGGATGAGTGGGTCCAGTTCCAATACTGTGTACTATGTAAATTGAAGACTCGCCCAGATCGTGCTGTAATGTTATTGTAATAAATTGTAATAAATTCAATAAATTATACTACAATCCCGACTACATAGGTGTATTTATAAGTAGTGTGCATTCGCTATTCCTGTTAGAACACAGCGCAATGGAAGTGATACGCAAAAAATGTAATATGCAATTAGACATGTTAAACTAGTATAAATGCTTGTATTATTATGCTCCTATATTGTTACCAAATGGGCCTTCGCTGTAATAATTACCGCTATTAGACCGTTTATTAGTGAAGCATGTTGTAAAAACAGGGAATAAATTATGAAGCAGATAATATAGACGTATATCTATGTATACCTACACGAATTAGTGAGGTCAACAATAACATTAACTCACGTAATAATTAGCATGATTTCAACCGTGGAAATTACTTTCCTTACTAGATATAAGAGTTCAGATAAATAGAATGGCGGCATTTGCAACGACTACCACTACTACCAGCATTTGACCTGATCGGGCTGTCCCGTGAACATATTGGAAGGACGAGATTGAGACTGCCAAGTCCTTGGAGTATAGTGGTCTTATAATTAAAATGACTGATTACTGCATTAATTATACATGGACTGCCTATCTCATGAATGTTCTTGTTCTGACAAAAATGCTGTGTTTAGTGAGTCATTTGACCATACAGGGTGGACGGAATAAAAACACGACCATCTTGCAACCTGTATTTTTACAATCACATAGCCAGATTTATTTATATCTGAAACATCCAGAAACTGTTCAGATTATGCCCAATTCCGTGAGTTGAACGTCAAGTACATATTTAAAATTTACAAAAAATATATCAGTGATCTAGCACCAGCATTTGTATAAACACAAAAGCAATGCCGTGATAAAAAACTATTCATTTTTGCCCTAACACGCATTCAATTTCTATTACTCGCACACGTCCGACTTAAACAAAGTGCATTGGATATTTGGCAGTGAATCCCGTTTTACCATCCCCGTGGCGCTTCTCCAGCTCCTGGTTGATTTTGGCAATGTCTCCGTAATGTTGTTCACTGTCCGCACAATTCACCAGGTATTGTAGTGCAATTTAAAGATATAGGTAATAATTAATCATGTTCTCCATCAAATTAAACAAATTCCCAAAACTAATGATAAAAACAAAATTTACCTCCAGCCTTTGGAGACACTTTCAGCCCTCCTGGCCGCCCAATGAGAGTAATATGTGGGGGCGGGTATTTTGACGGCTCGGGTACACCGGAGGAACATGAAGCAGAGGAAGTAGGAAATGGTCTGGATCTCGTTCATGCTGAAGTCCGAGTCATCCCACAAGACATGATATCGTGTTGGTCGACTGGTTCCCTAATTCCAAAAGGACAAATTGACAATATAATCATACCGGATCGGTTTGTAACAAATTTTTTCGGATTCATGCTTAATTACTACGAGCAAGACAACCTACTGAATCCCCTGGTGCGAGAGAAGGTAGAAGTCATTTTCCACGGGATGAACAATGTCCGTGTCGATGACGGTGCCTGGAGGCGGGTTATCATACTGAACCAAATACAGATGCATATTATATCAAGTAAGTATACGTTCAAACTTTGAATTTCAAAGAATACTGACAAATTTTATAAATTTACCCCTCCATACTGCGACGGCATGAAAAACCGGGTTTTGTGCCTCTTCTGGAATGGTAATGAACGTGATTTGAGGCTGGTAGCTCTTATCCAAAAATGAGCAGGCTTTACGCGCATGGCTGTCATTTCAGTTCGGAGCACCTGTAAAAAAAAGTTCCAATAAAATTTACAATTTTTTTCTGTTTGTTTTCCCATAATTTTTTTCCTCTCAAAATAAAATGTGTACATGCTTTCATAGACCATATAAACCATTTCTGCCATACCTCCTGAAATTGTGTCTCTCCCACACCATCCCGAAAGTAGATGATTTTGACCGGGATCTGATTTGTTTGCTTGCGATAGCGTCGGAGTAACCGGACAATGATTTGATCCAAGCCGGTGATCATCTCCGCCGCCGATTTCCCCCGCCTCTTCTCGGCCTGGACATGCATCATGTAGGGGATGCCTGTCCGGTCGATGCTGGCGGTGACGGCAGCGAAGCTGGGTCGACCTTCCTCAGACACCGTTCCATCCATACTAGTCTGTTTAAAAAAAAATCGATCATTTCAATATTTTTTAAAATAACAAATATCTTATTTATTTTGAGGCTATATTGTGTTCAATACCAACTATATGGAATAAAAAAAAGGTATGTACCACTGACCGTCGGGATCCGGGTGGAGGGTGAGTGACGTCGGCACCCAGGAAAATCGTGGGATAATTAAAGACGGTAAAGATCCCCTGGAAGGATGGTGGGACCATGAGGACGTGATTGGCTTTGGTCATTTTGGAATTTAGTTTCAATAGGACGTTGTCCAGGACGGGGTCAATCCTCCGGGGGTCAGAGGCATTTTGTCCTACGACGCACTGCGTGAGCACGCCCACGTGTAACTCCGCCGCCTGCTTCACCTGTTGGTACAGGGAGGACGGACTCTTCTTCGGAAGTAGCACCAAACGAAGGACTGCTCATCTTCTCCGAACGCCTCTTTAATGGTCTGGAATTCCCGTACCAATGCCCCGACGTTCTCCCTCCAGGCATCCGGCGTGTCCCGCATGCTGAACTCTTTGTAGGTCATCGGTTCCGGGATCTTCATGCCACGCGTCTCTGCCTTGGTCCGCATGGATTGGACAAAGCGCCTTCACAGATTCCAAAACGTTACAAAATTTTCCAAAATTCTTCAAAACTCAAAATTCTTACAGATTCTCTAAAATTTCCCAAAAGTCCTCCAAAATTTTTCAATTCTCCAAACTGCTCGAAAATTCAAAATTTTCAAAGATGTCCAAAATGTTCAAAAATTCAAAGTTCTCCAACCGTTAAAAATTCTCCAAAATTCAAAGTTTTCCAACATTCGTTAAAAATTCTCCAAAATTCTCCACCATTCTTTCAAAATTCTCCAAAAATTCTCCAACAATTCTCCAAAATTCTCCAAAAATCCTTTACAATCCACCAAAATTATCCAAAAATCCTTTACAATCCACGAAATTATCCAAAAATCCTTTAAAGTCCTCCAAAATTTTCCAATTCTCCATAATTCTCCCAACAATACCCTCCAAAAGTGTCAAGAATTTGTAGGCTCATGAATTACATGACGGTCCTTTCATCCACAGCGAAGCGGGGTAGGTTCGCCACGAAGCCAAACACGGCCCACTTCTTGATGTCAGCCATGGAGAAGAGTTCGAAGTCCATGCCCCAGATGTCCCACACGCCCCCTTCCGGGATAATCACCGCCCTCTTCCCGTCCGTGTCCTAGAAACAATCAATGCAACAATAAAAATTAAATACAATGGTATAAAACCTCAAAAAAAAGTATTGCTAAACAAATACATATATGTAGGATCAGTTATTGAAAAATATTATGTGTACCCCGACTTTCGGACCATAGACGATCTCCGGAGGAGTTAGGATCCTCACCTTGATCTGATGCAAAAAAAAATGAGTTCAAATATACATCTTTTACAACGATCAAAAGCACAACAAAATGAAATGAGCTTTTTTAATTCTGATCTACATTATTATTGATAATTCATTTTTCAATAGCCATATCTTTCAAATATATACATAGAATAAAAACGTCTGAAAACGTACTTTTCAGAAGGTCATTGACTTTCTCTATCTCCACGTGAGGACGCCAGGTGGACACGTCCCGGGGATTCGACCTGCTCCGCACCTCTTGAAACACGTCGTTGATCAGCGTGAGGACGGGGACATTCAAATAAGCGGCTAAGTTGGCAACTGCAAAGATAATTAGTCATAATTAGGCATATATACAAATACCTAAGTGAAATTAGATATACATATACCCATTAATTCATTAAATAATTAATGTGTAACCATTAATTTAATTATATTTAAATTGACCCACACCCTGTATATGTACTTTCCTATATATATTAAAGCTCAATTCCCAAGCTCCAATAGTAATCCTTAGTTTGAAGTAAAAATAATTAATATTGACTAATAATTTAAAAAAAAAATATTATGTGTTTATGCTGACCTTCAATGTTAACAATAGCTTCCAGCCATTGGACAAGGGGCGGATTACAGGGAGTCAATTCGCAAACATTCCAGTGGAAGCATGCAAGACGCCAGTGAAATTAATAAAAATAGCAAAACAGGTGGCGAAAATTCCTGTGGAAAAAACGACGACCAATGCAGTCCAATAAGCGAAGCTGACAGCAACCGAAATGATGAAAAAACGTCTGCTGGAGAAAAGGAAAAATATCACGGTGAAAAAATTTCAAAAGTCTCCAGCGTTCCAATCGGTGGCAAATTAAGCCGGAAAAGCAAAGAAACATCTAGCCATAGTAATAAAGAAACTGCTAGCAGAGATGCAGAGAAAATTTCTAGCCAAGCAGTCCCAAAAAACTGCATTGGGAAAAACGAATACAATAGTGGGAAAATATCAGGAGACTACAGTGGGAAACTCAGTGCAGAAGCCAGTTCCAGTTTAAAAACTAAAAATTCTTCCAGCAGTCGAAAACACGACAAAAACTCCAGTGCAATAAATGACACAATATCCAGTTGTGGAAAAGACAAAAAATCTAGCAGAAAAATCGACAAAAAATCCGGCCGAACAAGGAAGAAAAGATCGAGTGAAACAAACGACAAAAGTTCCAGTCAAACAAACGACAAAAGATCCGGTGAAAAAAACGTCAAAAAATCCAATAGAGCAAATAAGAATAAATACAGTGGGGAAAACGACAAACAATTCAGTGGGACAAACAACAAAACGTCCAGTGAAAAAACTGACAAAAGTTCCAGTCAAACAAACCAGAAAAGATCCAGCGAAACAAACGACAAAAAATCCACTGGAGTAAAAAAGAAAAAATCTAGTGGGAAGAACGACAAAAAATTAAGTGGAACAAAGGACGAAAAATCCCTGGAGATAAACAGCAAAAAATCCAGTGAAAAAACGAACAAAACATCCACTGGACAAAACGATGTAAACTTGACTGGGAAAAACGAAAAGCCTTTAATTAAAAACAACGACAAGCAATCCACTGCAAAACAGAAAGTTCATCGCTCTCATAATGCCAGCGAAAGGCAAAAACGTTATAATATTGCAAACCCAAGACAAGCACATGCACAAAAAAAAATCGATTTCAAAGGACACAAAAATTTCGCAGATTACGCTTGCAAATCAGTTACGCATTACAATTACAAAAATACCCAGTAATGTCGACTCCGAAACATCACTTGATACGGATTCCAGCAGGTTGCAGTTGAATAAGTCCCGTTGTGTGATTCCAATACAAACTGGTATTAGTCCTAACTCCAGCAAATCTGGTGTTGGGTTTCGTGTTTCAAACAAATCTCTAGCAAACGGAAATTCAAAAACCAAAGATTCCTCGCCGAGCAAGTCATCTGCTAGTTCGCATTCAAAATCCTCTGGGTCGCATTGCAAATCGCGGTCTAGTTCAGAGTCAACAAATCCTAGTTCGCGTAGCTCCAACTCAAAGAAATCTAAGATCAAATGCTCAAATAAAAATAAATCCGATCATTCCTGTTCCAGTAATCTCAAATCTCAAACCTCGAACTCAAGAAATTTGTCCCGTAAAGTCTGTTTAAGCAAGCTGGGGAAGAATGTTGTTGAAAATATTAGAGCAAAAAATGTAGCTTGTTCACTGAAGCTGCCGGAATGTAATACGCTCGAGCCTGAAATTGGTTGTAAATCCACTGCGGTCCGTCCAGCGGAAGGTAATGATGCATTTGAAATTGCAAACTGCAGCTGGAATTCCGGGAAAAGTTTGGACAAGACGACATTTATCCAAGAAAATTCCAGATGCAGACAGATGCAGTCCACCCGGTCCAGCCTACTCCCCTGTATCCTATAGGAGCCTAGAAGATATAGAACAGGAAGAATCAGAAGATTTAAAATTCATCAAAGTGGAGCTTCAGCGGAAGTTGCGGAAGGCAACGTGGAAAAAGCCATCAGAGAAACTTTGACGGCTTTGTCTCAGGCGGGCCTTAATTCTGATAAAGCAACCCCCTTGATTTTGACCCCATCTCCTACGAAATCGGGTCATTTCTCTTTCGAACAACTATCTATTTCTGCCAAAAGTATTGCGGATGCTAAATCCGACTCTTCCTTGAGGAAAATGTGCGATGATCATTCTGAAATTCTTGATAAGACTGAGCCTGCGATTTTATCGCAAGATATCGGCGGTAGACGTTTATCGCCAAATATAAGTGATGTCTGCTTACCGCAAAAAATTATTAATGCATGCCTACCGCAGCAAACAAGTGACGGGGATTTAGCGCAAGTACTCAATGCTGATGTAATACCTCAGGAAATAAGTGATAAATGCTTACCGCATAATACAGCGGAGATATGCTTACCGCAAGATTCAATTGACAATCCCTGCCAGACGAGATCAAGTGATACTTTTGCACCGCATAATGTATAGGTGTAACGTGCTTACCGCAGAAAATAAGTGATATTTGTTTAAGAAAGAAAATAAACGATACATTTGCGCCGGAAAATATAGTTAAGACGGGCTTACCGCAATACTTAAATGATACTCTCCAGTTACCGAATATAAGTGATAGTAGCTCAAAGCAACGGCAAACTTTAGAAGGTGCATCAAACTCTTGTTGCGGAACCATTGATGTACGCCATGAAATACTGGATCTGCATCTACCGCAAAAAACTGCAATGGTCTACCCACATCAAAATACCAAAATTACATGCATACCGCAAGAAACCACGAATGAGCGCCATCCGCAAGAAACCAAAAAGGCGCGCCAACCGCAGGAAACCAAGAATACGTGGCAGCCTCAGGAAGCGAAAAGTTCGCGCAAACCCATAGAAACCAAGAATATGCGCGTACAGCAATTTACATGCAATACAATGGAACCGAAAGAGACTGATCGTAGCGTACATTTAAATGGTGAAAGCCTCAACGCCCCGGAAGTGGTTACGAATGAAACGAATGTCGTAGCAATTAATACACAGGATGTTACTCTCCAGAAATGCACAATTACCGCAACAGCACCGAAAATTTCTGAAAACATTTCGACACCACAAATTTCAGGTGGAAACCCGGTTCCAATAAATTCGATAGAATCTCTTGCGTCAGAGAGCGTGGTTTTTCCAGGTTCACCAGAAATGACGAATCCAGGACTACAACTGTAGTCTCCATAGCCACAAATACTGGAGGAGGTCATGTTACGACTGTTACCAGTAAACATACAGAATCGCGCAAATTGACGCTTCTGCACAGCGCTGAAATTGACGCATTAATTGATGCCCTCGCGCAGGAGGAGGATGAAGATGGGAATCTTCTGTTGATTCAGAGCTCTGCCTTTTCTTTCAGATTCTATCAAGGATCTCCGGAACCTGCGCCAGTATTCCCATTTGCGAAAGTGGCTTTGTCGAGCGTGTAGAATTCCGTATTGTTTTCCTATAAAATTATGTATTTATGTCGGTCTTCAACATTAAAAGGTTTTCGCTCCGTCGGTGGAGATCTGCGAAAAAAAAATGGTCTCAAAATACACTTAAAATTTTAGTTGTATCGTAATTGAAAACATATGCATCTAGCCTAGTCTGAATTAGAACTATACATACTGAGGGGGATCGAGGTTATTTTGGCCATGGCGAAGTTCAATATTGTGAAGTCAGAATTGCTTTCCGGACATGGGTTTTTGCACTTGCAAGCGTAGTATCCACAGGCGCAGTAACACAAGAACAGTATGGAATTTAGCTGGAATATCCTTGCGCTAGACATTACAGTTTCGCGCTGTAATTTCGCCTGTAGATGCACTTTACCGAAGCAAACATATGCGTTAATATGCTTTACTTATTTTAAATTGAAGTAATTTATTCAAGTACATTACTGGATATTGGATATCAGATCAAAACATTTCTAATTTTACTAATTTATAACCACACGTAAGAAATAAAAACGAGACAGAAAGTCACTTTCTCAGTTCTTACTTACAATTATAGGTATTCTTGCGGCTCCAGGAAACGCGGACTTTTCAAAATTTATACATTTTTCCTTTTTTCCTCGCTCCTCACTGCTCGCATCACTCGCATGGCACATGGCATCACATAAATGTGGAACAAGCGGGCCGCAGCGTACGGCATGCACGTGCGTATTAATATAGCTTAATACTTACCATTTAATTTTATACCATTCTTCTGCTCTTTCAGCACGTGGTTAATTACTAGCAAAAGCAACAAGAAGCAACAATACTTTTTGTGTCGGAGTGAAATCAAGAAGTATTTCGAAAAAAGTAGTCCTATTCCTATGTTATAAAAGTGTTATAGTAGTTATAGTTATAAGTTAACCAAAATAGTAAAACTATAATTACCTTGCAGAATGTTGCATTTTTAAATCCTCTCGTATTGGGAACATCCCAACGGTACCTATCCTTCATTGTCAGTAAAGCACAAGCTCAGTCGCAATAAGCTAAACGTTGGTTGTTCCCAAAAATTCTAAAACTCGGATCTTCAGTCTGGGATTTTTAAGGATTTGTAGTTTTCAAATAAGTTGCAATTAAAATTTTGTTCCAGAAACGGATTTTCTGGTACGTGCGAGAGGCAACTATTTAACTGCGGAGTGAGACATCATTTTAGACAATGGTGAAAGTCGTGGATTTTCCTCGGGGCCGTGCTCCGACGTCGGAAGGAGGGAGGAAGTACAAGAAGAACAAGAGTAAAAGCCCGTTTATTGGAAATCTAATCCCCGATGAGGTGGAAGATGGAATAGTCGCCGATGATTTTGAGGTTTGTGTACTTGGTACAATTTACATTATTTATTTCGCATGGACATGGTGACATTTATTTTCACTTAATTCTTGGAATATTTCAATCATACTAATTCACTAATTGTGGCACCAATTGTACAGGTGAATGGATCTGGTGAGGCAAGCAAGAGGAAACGAAAAGGGAATAAAAACGCTTTGACGACAGAAGAAAATGAAATCTTGGCTGGAACTCGAGAAGGTCACTTCCAGGGTGAAATGTTAACTTATGCGGTAAGGGTCGTTCGGAAAAAAGCAGCAATTTTTTCTGATTCACTAGCCTGCACACCTGGATGGTTTTAATGGTGTCTTTCGGCCTTATGTATAAGCTATGAAATAATCTAAATTGTCCCATTATTTTGCCTGCTAGAATATATGTGAAGGAGTGCTGGCCCTCGGAAGAGTAGAAAATGTTACTGATGAAAATATAACTGTCTCCCTGCCATGTCGGGTTGCAGGCGAAGTATCACTGTTGAACTTAAGTCAGTCGTACTCGAAGTTAATGAAAAATTTGGCTGGTGGGGGTTCTACCACGGATGTAAGATTCAGTTCGGGAATTGTGCAATAGTTTTTGCAATTTGTTTAATAACGTGCGTGCAGTTTGTAATGAATGGATCTACGGATTTTGAAATAGCCTTGGTATACCCTCCCCGAAATGTTTACAACGGGCCGATTGGTGTCGGTGGTCGTCAAACAAGTAGAGGTCAAACCGACGCGAAAAATCGTGCACCTGTCCATGAACCCTGAAGATCTGCACAAAAATTATAGCGCCGAGAATCTTAAAGATCAAATGGTAGTTTTTGATAGGTTTTCCGTTTAGTTGTTGGTGTCAAATGAGCAGAATGTAAATTTGCTTACTGATTTTACCTATATTAATGTTGTTATGTTACCTCATTAAAGCTTCTAACTGCAGCGGTGGAGAGTGTGGAAGATCACGGTTACATCATGAGTGTAGGAATAAAAAACACGCGGGCCTTTCTTTCCGCCGAGAATGCGAAGTCCTTTATCAAGAAAGTAAATTACAATCGGGATTTAGGGATTGGCCAACTGGTGACCTGCCAAATTATCTCTGCAAAGCTTACGAACAATGTATGTAATTTACAACTTACTGCTGATCCGAAGACTGTTCATAAATTCAAGTATGGCGATGAAATGAATTTAAACTACAGTTTACTTCTTCCTGGAATGCAAATGAATGGAATTGTAATGGAGGTATGAATTCCTTTACATACATGACTGCAACTAAATGGTAGTTTTATAATCGGTGTCTTGTTGAACAAATGCGTGACTGTTTGTTGGTTTGTCTTACCGTTGGTAGAATCGAAGAGGAGGCTTGAAATTGCATGTGATGGACCTAGAAGGTTTCATTCACAAACATCATCTGGACGATTCTTGGAAATCTCCAAAACAGTTTGAGGTCTCTGAAACCGTACGTCCTAGAATATTGTACCTGTTTCCCAGTGCCACGAACCCATACCTCAGTCTTCAGCCGAACCTGTATCCGCACAATTTGGTTAAAACCAATGACGGCATGTGTCAATTTGTTACCGCGGGTCAGAATTATCAGGTGAAAGTCGTGCACATTGAAAAAAGCGGTGTAATTGCTAGACTGACCATCGCAGAGACTGGATTGGTTGGGAAAGTCCTTGTGTCCATACTTCGCTGCAGTGACGACGCTTCCTTGACTCAAGAGCAAATTTTTGCCCAATTTTCCAAAGGCTCCACCCATTTGTGTAGAATAAAAAAATTCAATAGTATGGATAATTTGTTCGTTGGAAGCTTTAAGAAAAGTGACCTGAATAGAGTAGTAACGCGAATTGAACAAGTGGAGCCTGGAAAAGTGTTTAAAGTGTATGTTCAACATTGGACCCCTAGAGGTGCTGTGGTCACCTTTCAGGGATGTCGTGGATTAATACCAGCTATACACTTCGGCAACATTCCCGTTTCCAATCCGGAAGCGAAATTTCCTCCAGGAACGACAATCTCAGCGAAGGTCTAATTTTTTTTTGTGATCGCGCTATTTTGTATATACATGCATATATGTAATTATATATATGTAATTATATATATGTATATATATATATATAATATACCTATATATATATATATGGGTACCTATGTACGTATAAATAGCATACCATCAGCAAGAAATTGGTATGTGTAAAATATATGGTATTTACTGTAGGTTATGAAAGTAAATCATGAGAAGAAGCACATATTTCTCACGGCGAAAAAGGAATTGGTCAAGAATGAAATTCCGATTCTAAAAACCTGGGACGCCGTCCAAACTCGCATGGTGAGCAAGGGCGTCGTGATAGCTACAAACAAAGGAGGAGTGGTTATCGAGACAGTTGGAGGACTTAAAGTAAGCCTTTATGACTTCCGTAAGAAACAGTTTTTCAGCAATCACTGTAAACAATTGGGGAGCAAAGATTGTTTCCGGTAACGTTCATTCAGTTTGTATGTTATTTTATTAACAGGCATTTGCTCCTATAAAATTCCTTGGAATAGGAAAAGAAGCCAATATAGCTACCCTATTTTTTCTGGGCAGAATAATGTCTTTCCAGGTCTTACATGCTTATCCTGAAGTAAGTGACATCAATGTAATTTTGATTTACGAAGTTTTTCATAGCACAAAAGTTTTCCTATAGTCGCAATCCTATAGTCGTGATAGCGGCCCGTGGTAAACTATAATGACTAACGTGTTCTACTTCAAACCACAGAAAAACCAGTTGGTGGTCAGTTTTATCATACAAGACCCCATCGAGTTAAACGGTGAAGAAATTCCGCCGCGAGCAGAAAATGGTAATGTCTCTGAACCTCGCAGCAAGAAAACCAAAAAGAAGAGAAGAGATCAAGAGATACTTGAGACAGAAGCAGCCGAGCCGGAGAAAAAGAAGAGAAAAAAGAATGAAGGTGAAGTAGAAGGAGAGCAGGAAGATCAAATAGTTGAAGACGAAGATCCCAAGAAAATGGAGCAACAAATAATTTCTGCAGGCAAAAAGAGAGGTAAAAGAGCAAAGCTTGGGGACCCTCCTCAACCAGAAGATAATGCTGAAATTGCTGCGAAAAAACTCAAAAAGATGAAAAAGAATCCACTGGAGAAAGACGTGTCCGTTTCCACGGGTAAAATTAGTAAGAAGCATAGTATTGATGTAACTGCTGTTAACTCTCTGGAAAGTGAAACTTCGAATCCATTCTTGGATGACAAGGGCCACCTCAAAATTCCTGATAGCAAATTTGCATGGGATGAAACAGAAGTTGAGACCATTGACGCAGATCAAAGTCAAGAGTTTGGCACAATTGAGGTAAATTTAACTGACCTAATACGATTATTTTTCAATGGGTAGTGTCTATGCTAAGGAAAACTTTGAAAGTCTCTAAATCTGTAATAGGTGCAAAACGGAAGTATGAGCAACCAGTCCACGAGGAAGGAACGCAGAAAGTTGAAAGAAGCGAAAATTCGAGAGTCTGAATTAGCTCAAGCCGACGCCAGCTGTCTATTGAAAACTGAAGAAGATTATGAAAGGCTGGTTATAGCCTCGCCAAACAGTTCTTTGTGTTGGATTCAGTACATGGCCCACTTTTTGCAGGTGATTCAGTTGGTGGTACCTACATTTGTGGTTCATTGAGACTGAATGACCTATTTTGTTGTTAAACAAAACATTGTTATGAATTTTCAGCAAGGAGAAGTTGCGAAAGCGAAGGAATTGGGTAGAAGAGCAATTCAAACTATTTTGTATCGTGAGGAAGAAGAGAGGTTTAATGTGTGGGTGGCGCTTTTAAATTTGGAAAATCGACATGGAACACCCGTAAATACTTACATTCACGCATTTCTTAATAGTTTTTTCTTGACCTGTCTTATTTTCATGTATGTACGGTGAATTTGTTGTAATTAATGAAATTTATTTTTAACCAGGAATCAATTAAAACTGTGTTGGCCGAAGCTATGCGATGCAATGCCGAGTATAAGGTTCTGTCTACGATGGGGGAAATTTATCACAAATCTAGCAAATTTGAGGCACGTATCCAATAATTGTAATTGTAATGAAGGAGCGTTACCAGTATAGTTTTACAAAAAAATTTTTATCCTTTAATGATAGGACGCAGAAGAAATGTACAAGAAGCTGACCAAAAAGTTTAGAGAAAGGCCAGAAGCATACCTAAAGTACTGCAGATTTTTGTACGTAATTAAAAACCTAGATGAAGCAAGATCCGTATTTCAAAGGGCTTTGCACCTTTTAGATCGATGTCATCGTAAGTGTTGTTTGCAGTGTATTTTTTTGTTGGAAACCAAGTGTTTTCTGTAGATATACATATTTAGTTTTCATGCCTTCACCTGAATCCTGTTTTGCAGTTATGTGTGGATGTGTAGGCTCTTGAAAAATTGTTTTCGTTTACAGACGTGCAATTAATCAGCCAATACAGTCAATTAGAACTTGAATTGGGAGAACGTGACAGGGGCCGAACCTTATTTGATCAGCTGCTGGCTAATTATCCTAAGCGCATAGATATATGGCTGGTGTATGCTAACGTGTTGGCCAAGTTGGACGATTACGAGGGAGCGAAGTAAATACAAAATGTTTTCGTATTTCTTGTCTATACAATATTATGTATTACCTATACACACATTATTTTTGACTGTTTCCATATACACACCTATACAATGGATAATAGTATCATATAGGTACTACATATAATGTATGTATGTATATGTATAATTTGGGTAAACATTTTTGGTCAAGTATTGAAATGAGTGTTTTCGTTTGACTTTTTCAAGAAATGTTCTTATACGCGCTATTGAAATCGGATTTCCGCCTAAGAAATGCAAGCCCCTATTCCAACGACTTTTCGAAATCGACAAACTTTGTCCGAATTCCGATCCAGATGCTATCCGACAACTAGCCGTTGAATATGCTTCCGGCTTAGAAAATGTTGCCACCTAGTTGCGTGAAAAATTGACGCGATAATATTTGTTCATAATGACGAATAATCACTTGTTGAATTTGTCTTTTGTTTGACTTTTGAAGCTGTTGAATATGTATGTATTTTTGACTCTACAATAAGAAAACTTTTCATTTAATTTTGATAAAGATTTAAAAGCGATTATATTTATGTAATTATTTAGTAGTCGTTTTTGTCGTTCATTATTAGGAGTAGGAATTCAATAAATATGTGCAGAACCTGGTAGATTTGATGATTTAATGTGGGCTGCGTATTGCAGGAATTTCTGTGGTTTTGAATCAATAAAAAGCGTTCTGAGCTGTCTTGCTGCTATTATATTCAATCCCGTCCACATTCTTTATCCTGTCGGAATCGAATCCTATACGAAACTGAGAACGGAAAAAATGATTGATGCTCCTCGAGTTGCCGACATAAGGCTAAAAGTATCCGATACACACAAGTTTTCGATTAGCTAGTAGAACCATATCAGAGATCACTAAAACATTTTGCTCGAAGTTAGGTATAAATATCTTCAAGCATTTTTGAAGATATTTCGATGGAGGTAATACGGATACGGAGTAGTTGTAAAATCTACCACACGATCCTATTATTACACATTGATACTGTGTTCATTCAGTTCATTGTGGTACATGAACGTGCACGTCAGTAAAGTTGTATTCAATAAAATGTTTCGTTTTTCTTTTAATAAAGACTCATGATGAAGTGGGAATACGTATATTCCTGTATGTCGAAAGTTAACATATAAGAATGCAAAGTAGGTACAAATAATAAATACACACGTGCACGTAGCACGTACACGTTGGCATATTCTTAAAATACACGCCTGTACGAAATTAATTATAATTATTAATTATTATATATGCATACATAACAAAAGACGTAGAACATCATGAAAAATTACAGTGTTTATGTGTATGCACATCAATATACTTACTATTCACATTTACTATAAACCTTCCTAAAATCTAGCAGCAAATGTTCCAGAACCGGTAGACGAATATTCGAAAGGTTTTCGATAATTTCTCCCTCTGTACAAGAAAAAAGAAAAGAAGTGTCCATTAGGGAAACAAACAACCAGCTGGTGTACCTAAATACTTTAGTGAAAAGTGAAAACTGATTTATTTAAAGCACTAATTAAATTTACCGTAGTGGACTGGAAAACATTTTGTCTCGGCCAAATTCAGACGGTCCAGACGCTTCCCCACAAGCAGTTTCTGCTTCTAACAGGATATCCAGTGACACCATCATCCTTTGAATTTGCAGTAAAACCAGGATCTCAGGCCACCGGGAAAACTCTGCGGATGCGTTTGTGTTTAATTCTTTTTCCATTTCCTGTATCATAATAAACAAAACTCAAGGTTAGAAAGACGGCAGCAGCAACGACTAACGACTTGAATGAAGTTGAAAAGAAAAACCAACCTGAAGGTTGAAGTCACTAACTCCAGTAAACTGCATTCCATCTTTGAGTAAAATGAGTATAAATAGAGGAGATATCCGAGGGAAATTCATACCCACCTTAATCAGAGCCATTAGCCGCACTAATAAATAGGAAAGCAAACATTTATAAGACTAAACACCATACGTCTATTTGAATTATGTATGTGCTATGTGAATCGCATTTTGAAAAGCAAAATAACCATAGCCTTTGTAAATAGGTAAAAATATAAATGATTTATGGAATGAATGTTTGTCGACTAAGTGCGCAGACACTTACAAAACTAAATACGGGACATGAATCCTGAAAATCATTTCGAAGAAACTCACCGGTTATTTCCCTTTGCGCGCCCTAACAACACAAAAAATGAAAAACAAGCCTATTTCGTGAAGAATTTGATTGTGGATGCAGTCAAAACAGATCCGACAAGAATTGGCCAGGTTTGGACAGTTCCTCTGCGCGAAGTTCAAAAATAGTTCAAAATAACTCACCCTAACTTGACCAATTCTTGTCCAGATGCGACTTGTTAGAAACACAATAAAAGTCTGCACAAAATTCACTTTAAGCGAGAGGATACATCCAGTAATTTTCATGATATCACCAGAATTCATGTTACTTTAGTTACTAATGCATTTAAGAATCCGCTCACTTAGTTGAAAACAACCCTTATTCAGCATCGATATTATTATGGATTACGGCATGTCAACATTGATGTAGCATACTGCTGTACCTATACACATATGATTATTTGTACGTTACTTGCACAATACAAAGAAATCACAAAAACATGAACTTACCACGGCCCCGTTCAACCACAGCTTTAAAAACAACGTCTTTATTTTCGGGATTGTAACCAATTTTGCTCGCGTCTCGCATCCGTACGAGTACCGGACTTTCAGGAAGTAACATTTCCCAGGACACAAAAGTTGATAAAATTTTCTTTGGAAATAAATGCCGAACGTCGACAGGAATGGCCAAGTTCCTTGATTCTGTCAGATACAAGTAAAATGTCAGACGATTTTCATTGTCAAAATATCTCTTGTTCAACCGAAATAACACAACATTCAAGCAATTCATACCAATTGCTCGAATCTGCATCCACAGCTTAGCTTGGTTCCTCAGTCTCTGAAATATTTTCTGTACGGCCAATTCCACCTTCAATGAGCTGAGTTTTGCATCCGGAGTCTGTTGACGTCCTGCGTGTTTCAGACGGTTTTGTTGCTGCACAGAGGAAGTGACGAGTTTATTATACATATATATTATATAATATACAAATCCAAATAGCTGGACGTGTCTTTATTAATTAATATTGTGAATATATCCAGGATAAAGAGAAAAATGCAAATAACCTCAAGTACGTGCGAAGGAAATGTGAGCCCAGCTACTTTCTGTACCCATTTATATGGTCTTCCAATCTCATTAACCAACTCAGAGAAACGCTCCACTTGTGCTTTTCGTAGGAAGTAAAAGGTCATAGGATTAGGGCATTCCAACCCGGTGTCATCCGAAAAAAGATTTGGCAAAATTGTGTCTGGCTGGTGGAGGATGCTATATAGTATATAGATTCAAAATCAATCGTTGATATTATTTATTAAAAATATTTTCACAAGTCAGAAGTGGCATAACTTTACGAGCTGCTAGAATAGTCGTAAGTAGGGTTTGTGGTTAAAACACTTACGAGGGTATTTTATCCCGGTCACTAAAGACACCACCTTCTAGCTGAGATTTCACCGTGACCACCTGGAGCTTGGAGGCATGAGAAAATTGAATACGAAGACATTCACCCGCTGGAATTTTAAATGTCCATTCAATAGACAGCGGGTGTGTTTGCACCAATTTCTTCCTCGGATTCACAGTCGGTGCTCTGGACTTGCTCCCTTTGCGCCTATCTCTACCCCCAGATTTTCGCCTGTCCAAAGACTGGAAGCACATTCCAAACATATTATTAACGCATCTGATAATGAGCACAAGACAAAGATAGTTTAAAATATACGTACATCAGAATCGCCGTTTTCATTATCATCAACGTCGCCCTCCAAGTCTGAATCCGACGACTCTTCTTCACTCTTGATTTCTTCCTCCAAGAGTTTCTCTTCCTCGCGCTCTTCAACATACTCTTTCGCCGCTTCCAAGTCGCCAGTGATTGCAACGTTGAATTCGGACCCATCCAATTCTGTGTAATATTTCACGAGCAAATTGTATTCACTTTCAACTGACGTAAAGTAAATACGCGAATTACGTTTTTTTATTACTGCTTCGACTCCAAAGCCTCCTAACAATTTAAATAATTAATAATTTTAATTTCACTTAAGCGAAGGACAAACTATACTTACTCAGAGTATCTTTGTACGCGGATGACTGGATGAACAGGCAATAAAGAGGTATCGGTAGATGATAGGATGTCTGCAGTTCTCGCTGTCGTTTCCAAACATCCATGCCAAAAAAATCTTGGACTGGTTTAGTTGACTATAACACAAATATTAAATCACTCGTTTGCAAACGAAGAAAGCATAGCAAGTGTTATCGTTAGTGAATTCGAAATTACATCAAGAACAGCATGAAGTAATGGTCGTATTCCTTCCAATTTCTTGTTCGACGTTTCTATATCTTCCTGAACATGAGCTTTCTTTTTTTCCAATTCAATACAATGACTGGTAAGTTCTTGACGAAGAATAAATTCATGTTCAAGCCTTGCTATCCGAAGGTAGTGATCGCTGCTTTTGGTTAGTTCCTGTACAAAAAACCACTTGTTGTATTTGCTCGCAAGAAACCAGAAAAATTATCTGAACTTGCAAATACAAACCAGCACACAAAAACATATGTAAGCTTAAATAAACAAATAACCACATACGGGTTTGGCGATTTCAGGTGGTGCTACTTTGTAGAAGGTCCCTACTGGGATCAAGTCAATTTCCTCGTCTTGCCCTCTGCAAGAAAATTCATGATTAGTACTTGCACAAGACTTTCCCCGATTACATTATAAAGTTTTATATTAAAACATTAAATAATCAGATAGAAACTCAACTCACTTGTACTCTTGAACAGCTTCCACTTGTTTGTTTAAATGTGTAGCTTCATACAAAAGATTCTGAAGAAGTAGATGGTTTCTGTCCACATCTTGTCTCCGGTTACACGTTTCGTCTTTCACCACTTTAAGACGAAGTTTGAGTATACGACTCAAATGACGCAGCTTGTTTATAAGAATAATACCTTCTTGTTTAAATTCCTCCAGATCGTCCTACAAACAATGGAACAGAAACATTTTTTAGCAACGAAAATACATGCAGCACTGGAATGACTGATGCGTTGACAAATAAACAGGCATTTACCACGTTAGTACTTCTGTTTGGCCACATGTCATTGATATCCTTCGCGACGTCCGCTACGTCGGCAGATGCCTCCAGAAAATCTATAACGTCTTCATCCCCTTCCGAGTTTTCTGCCAGACTTTGTTCGTACCTTACCACACTCTATAAAATAAGAATCATTTCTTGAAAAATATAAAAGTAATTTAAATTATTATAATAGAAACGATAAAAGAATCCTACGTCATAAATTTCTTTCCTGTCCAGAATAATTGGTGCTGGAGCTGGAGTTGCTGACGTATTGCCGCTGTCAGTACTTGAAGCGCCTTTACTCGTCGCAGTGGACGTGGAATCTTTCGTCGCCGGAGTACTCTTGCCACTAGCGAGAGTCTCGGAGCTTTTTGTAGCAGTTTTGCTTCGGGTGTTAGCTGAATCCATTTTGCTGTCGTATTCCTTTGATGATCGTCTACTAGAAGTATTGCTACTGCTGTCGTCTCGAGATCTAGTAGAATGCAATGAAGATTTAGACCTGGGTCGGTCGCGGTCTTTCCCACCCTCTTTCACCATTCCTTCCGCGATCTCACCTTCTTCTATATGCTGTTCCTGTATAATTTGTGTTTCGGATAAAACAGTAAATTCTAAGGTTATACTAGATTCGATCAGCAACAGCACCAGCTACCATTAAATTCAATCACAACTGACTTCAAACGAAAGAAACCCATTAGCAATGCGTTATTTGCATACATTCAAAATACTTTTAATTGCAACTTGCAACGACAATGAAATGATAGCGGAGATCCTAGATCCTATATAATAATAATATGCACAAAGTATATTGTTCATTGTTCATATAACAGGAAGTAAATTTGCCTGCTCTGCTGTCATTCTATAAATAATATGTTTCGTTGTATGTATTTCTGCAGATACAAAATAACAAGACAAAGTGTGTTCTGCGCAGTATACATAGGTACCTATACATACTACATACGGTAGTACAAAAAAAGGCATAACCGCATTAGATAAATAGGTACACACATCCTCGCTACCTTTTTAATGTCCAATCACCAATAACAATAGATAGATTATAGGCGTTATTCGGATTCGGTTGTCTCAACCCCTTTAATTGTCCCAACCACTTTCGAAATCAGCAATCGAATCAACCACATCAAAAAACAATGCACACAGTATTAAATCATAACACAACCCTAATGAATGTTGCCAAGCGAAGCACAACTAAGAATCAGAAGGTACTGCAGTAAAAACTTCCAAATATTAAACTATACTTCTGAATGGGAATGCATAATGACCAAAAGTTCATGGACATTGTTACTGCTAACTGGGTTTCAACCATCCAATTTTTGCCACCAATTATTTGTATATAAAAATATAGTAAAAATTTCTATTTTTAGTTCGCTTACCATTCATTCATTCGGGGAAAGGCAAAGCATTAGAATTTTCCAGCACAAACATATTCCACATTAGACTTGTGTATATACAAGCAGGCATAAACGAAGGTTTGTTTCGTTACAACACACGAAGATCCATGACGGGAATGATGCGGGGTAAGAGGGTAAGTTACTCCTATGTCAGCGGAATTGCAAAGCGACGAAGCGGTGTACAATGCTCCCAGAAAGCATACCAAACCTCGGTTTGCGGCTATGATGCAACGGTCTTATTTTGATTCCTGAAACAAACTCTTTTGTGAAAAACAACAAGGAATTAAAATGTAGGTACTGATTGCCAACACAGATGAAATTAAGTCTAATAATAATTAGTCTCCAATAATTCAACAGCTTTTGGAGTTTGGACAGCATTCCTAAACCGAAACCTTGAGCTTATGCTGTGTGCTACTCAATACAAATTTTACTTAAGCTTCCGGCAACGGCAATAGAGAAAGCATTTTATTAGAAGTCTGTTAACCAAAGCTAAAACGAAATCATATGCACCTATAAAGGTATTTACGTTTAGGGCTGGATTCTACTTTCCCGGTCAGATTCTGGAATGCCACCGCTGCCACCAATGCCACCGCTGCCACCAATGCCACTAATGCCACTAATGCCACCGCTGCCACCAATGCCACTAATGCCACCGCTGCCACCAATGCCA
>JAQGBT010001188.1:0-35168 GCA_034698585.1 Disparrhopalites patrizii
AAAATAGAATAAAAGAGAGATAAAAAGAAGAAAGAAGAGGGAAAAGAGAGAAAGAAGAGAAAATAGAATAAAAGAGAGATAAAAAGAAGAAAGAAGAGGGAAAAGAGAGAGAAAAAAGAGAAAAGAGAATATAAGAGAGAGGAAAGAAGAAACAAGAGGGAAAAGAGAGAGAAAAAGAAAAGAGAGATAAAAAGAAAAGAGAGAAAGAAGAGAAAAACGGGGATTGAAATAGAAAAGGACCTGTGATGCGTCCAATCTTGCGATATAATCTGTTGGTGATCAAAGTTCCGGCCATCCCGGCGGCATGTGCTCCGAGGCTGAAGCCGATCAAATGGACGGTGCTCAAGTCCCTAATAATGCCCTGTCCCTTGAGGAAGGAGATGAATTCGGCCACCTTCTCAGCCACTCTGGGCACGTTCTCCACGGCGACGGGGTAGAAGATGGAGGACAGAGGACCTGTGGAACTTGCCAAGGGTCCCCAGTCCACGCACACCACATTCACATCCTCCCCGCTCCCCATGTAGGCTGAAAGGCCAAAGGGTTCCCATACAAACATACAAAGAAAACATACAAGAAATATACAGAGATCCCCCTCACTTCCAATATCTTATTTCAATTAAAATGTCATTCACGTCTCCCGCCAATACTCTTACACACATGTTTCTCCGAGGCGCAATTCAAGTACAGATTGGAGCCTTTTTTTGTCTCCTTTTTTTTGGACGGTAACGCCTTTGTACAAAATGTACTGTGCTTGACAAATACACGGAATTCCCCTTACCGTCTTTCATTCGCTGGGGAAACTCACTCTTGTAATTTTGCTGAAATCCATGGATCAATATTTTAATGGGGGAAGCCGAGCCCAACCTCGCGGATATGACGGATTCAGCATTTTTCAAATGAATTTCCCTGCCATGAGAGCTAGTTTTTTGTCCCAGTGGAATGGGAAGGGAAAAAGTGATTACATTATTAATAAATAGAACCTTTAGAGATACGAGACGAAATTAAAAAGGATTGGAAATTAATAATAAAAAACTAGAACAAAAAATGGGACTCGTTAATGGTTTTTCCGGGGGAAATCTTAGGAAATCATGCTCAAACCTGGCGGGGGAGTAGGCATAAAATCGAATCTGACGCTCATCCGTCGTGATAATGCTTTTGAACCTCACGAAGGGATCCAATTCCTCCGTTCCCATTCTCTCCCCTCCGGCACGTTGTAACTGCGTCAAATTCCATAGGTAAGTTAATTCTTCATTTGATATTTTAGGCTCTACACAAAATCATAGCAAGACCGTTTCCCATTCACTTCTTCATTTTTCAAAGGGATTTTTTGTAATATAAAAAAGCCTCGGGGAAAGTACAGTGTCTTACGTTGCCACAAGGCTCTTAGCATCACTTGGTGAACCAAGGCCTTGTCCGGGCCGTTCCATGGTAAGCTCAGCAACAATGCCAGGAGGCGGATTATGTCCATTATATTAACTCAAAACGCTCCTGGCAATTTCCTCCGGCGGTTCTTCCGATTTATCAAATTCTGTGGAGCCATTTTTCTTTGTTATTTCAGAATGTTACAATTTTAGATATTTTAGGGGCAATTAGCGATTAAAAAACAATTAAAAATATTTTTCGTTCTTCAAATGCACGTTCTGGCCTGTGCGAACAAATGGAAAATGGTGCACTTTTAAATAACTAAAAATGCATTTACTTACACAATTGGAAATGCATTTGCTCAAATAATTGAAACTCCATTTGCCCCCGCAAAGTACATTACTGATTCTGCGGCTTTATCAACTTTGTATGCTGCACTCCACTTCCTTAAAAGGGAAGTAAACGTGGGAGTACACGGGCTATGTAAATTCACTGAGCCAAAGGGGTAGAACGGAAGGACTGTGAAGAAGGGGCCTTACCACACCACTGAAATATGTACTAGAACCTTCCGTGGAAAGGACCGTGCTTTGTTAACGTGAAAAATCTCCCGAGTTACTGTCTGAATGAAAGATTCCTCTGGCTGGGGCTCCGTGAAAGGGGATCTAGAGAGGAACGTGTAGGAGCTCTCTTCATCCTGAACAGATGATGAACTTGGTTGATAAATACTGATGAAGAGGTGGGAAAGTGTGTCGAATTATTGACATCCTCTCTCTCCTATTTGCCTCTGAGGGTGTCGGAGTGGTGTCCTCATTATTCATCATATCCTTTTGACAAGCAAAGTACACGGCACCCCTGCCGGGGGTCCCACAATACTGTGGACGCGCAGGAAACGGAATCGGAATTGGTATTCGAATCGGAATCGGAATTATATTCATATTTTGCCAGGATTCGAATCCAAATTAGTAGCTATCTGAAAAACTACGAGAAAATATTGGGATCTGAAATTTTAATTCAAAAAAAGTATCGGGATTTAAATTCGAATGCATTTCTACGGAATAATAATTCGGATTCTACGTTTTGTACGTTTTGATGACAACTGAATACGAAAATCGTTTCAAAAATCAAGTTTTATATCAAAATTTGTGAAAATAAGATTGCAGAGCATTTTAGTACATACTTATACTTACCATGGACAATATAAAACATCGAAATAATTTTGTATTTCTTTGAGGAAAACATCGAAATGATTTTGTATTTCTTTGAGGAAATTTTACAGAAGCCATGTAAATGTGAGTAATTGCTATTTAGTTATTAAATCATGGTATAAAAATACCATGATTTGATTATGTGTTTTTTAGGTCGTAATTTGATTATGTGTTTTTGCTAGCACATAATTAGTGTTGCCGTCGAACATTTGCAGCATTTTATTATTATTTGAACTACTTTTGCTTGTCATCGGTCACACTATGGAATCTTATTGTCAGACAGGAAGCCAGCTATTCTAAGCTATTCCAAGGATACCAACGGATCTATACGTTTAAGTAATTTTTGACTGTAGAAGTGATGGATCAGTTAACAAAATAAAAGTATTCAGAAAGTATTTCAATACAATCCATATTTTTTCAATATATTGGAATCCAAATTCAAATTCAAATGCTCAGATATCCGAAATTATAATTTGTATCCATATTTTCAAAAATTTGGTATTTAAAACCGAATTTAAATTCAAATTTTTTCTGATTCCGTTCCCTGCGTGAAGATCCCAACACTCTTCCAGAGGAAATCATTTCCGGGACATCCGGATGGAATTATTCTCCACAATTATTATTGTCTCCCCAGAAAATTGGCAATTCACAGGCCTTTCATTTGGCTAGCAGTAATCAGTTAACAGAACCATTTAAGCTCCAGGAGTTGCTTTGAACCGATTTTGGACCTGATTTTGGACATGATTTCCGCGATATTCTTGGGGCCCCAAATCTTAAGTTGCCACCCGGCAGAAGCACCAGCAAATGCGAGGAAGAAAATGCATGATGCATGGGCCGAGGAAACAGGCGTACATGCATACATTCGTAATGACATGAAGAAGGTGGGATGAGATGCTTTTGTGGAGTTTCCCAGCTCTCATTGCCGACTGTGGACTCGTGTGTTTTACGTCCTGAAAGGATTTCCATGAGTAAAGGTTATTCTCCCTGCATTCAAATCAGCTTTACCCATTAAAACTCCCCCCGAAAGTAAATTTTGTGTGTTCACAACGTGTCATTTTCAAGACGGATTCTCTCTCTCTCTCTCTCTCTCTCATGTCTCTCTCTCTCTCTCTCTATCACTCTCTTTCTCTCTTCATCCTCTCTCCTCTCCTATGCAAATGTATGGCCGTATTGGAATGTACATAATTATGCCCTTCCTCCGTGGTATTTCGTGCTTGTAAAATGTCATTGCTTTTCCACTCAAACAGCGCTCTCCTTACATCATTCATTGAGGGCACTCCCTGCCCCAAGCAATGTCACACAAATGGCTCTTTTTTTCTCACTATTCCACACATCCATGGGTGGATCCACCACCATCTTCTTATACTCTTTCCTATTTACTTTTCTACTTCAAAATCGAAGAGAGAGACCGAAAGAGAGAGAGAGCGAGCAAGAGAGAGAGCGAGAGAGAGAAGAGAGAGAGAGAAAAGTGCTGCCCAGAGTAGAAGTAAAGCAGAGGATTTCTTGTTGATGGAGTAAATATTTGCCGTGCGTGGCCATTTGTGGTGGAATGTCGGGGGGCCGAGGACAAAAACGTCCACATAACTCAATGGTTATGAGGGTAATGGAAAAGACAGGAATCATTTCTGGCTGATTTATTTGTAAATTTCCTTTAAAATAAATAGAGAAAGGAGAGAGAGTGAGGGAGTGAGAGAGAGGGAAAGAGGGAAAGAGGGAGGATGAGAGAAAGAGAAGGGGATGGTAGAGAGAGACTCGTCAATCTGGTCGTACGTAGGGGAAATAGAGAGAGAAGCTCTCCCATAATACAACAAGGTCCAATTGCCCTCTCACGTGAAGCGTATAATGATCCGTTTATGGCGCTTTCCTCATTTCCTTGGGCGACACTGATAGCCTCATAAAATACTCATTACCCGTTATGCTTTTCCGCCTGTCCCCTTCTCTCCCTCTTTGGAGGGACTCTCTTCTTCCTTTTCCCTCTCTCTCCCTCTCTCTCCCTCTCTCCCTCTCTCCCTCTCTGGCTCTCTTTCTCTCCCTCTCTGTCATTCCCATGTGTGATGAGACACATCGGTACGTGGATCCAGACACGGATGGCCATTTCCCTTGGAGGTGCTCTAAATGGCACCCCCAAACACACAACCCGGGCAGCACGCTCCCACGTAGACGGAGCCGAGAATCTGTTAGGAACAGTCGGCAGCTTATTTCACAGTACATTGACCGAGTATGGACCACATTTAATGACTATGGCACAACAAACCTTGGATACAAGGGTCCAAGCTCATTCAGCTTCTCCCTTTCTCCCTGTCTTTTCCCTCTCCTTCACCATCCTCCGTGGATAACCTCAAAAATGCGATGACATTCCCTCTTCCAGGAATTAAACAAGTTCATTTAGTTACAGGGAACAATACAACGACCAAAAGCCTTGCCAAAGTTAAACAAGGGACGACCGACCGTCGGACAATTTTTCTCTCTTGCCCGCTCTTATTTTCCTTTTCTGAATTATTTCTTGTGATCTCAACCCCCAAAATATGAAGCAAAGCTTCCGGTCTGACAAACGATTAAAGCAGAGATATTTCCCGTGCCTGGGTACATATAAGCTCCTTAGCGGGGATGGTGGGGGTGATAGGAGAAAAAAAATTAAGAAGTTAGGGAGAAAAAAATCCATTTATGGGCACAAGAGAGGAAAGGGTCATAAAAGGCCTGAGAAAAGCATCAGCTTGGGCTTGTCTAGAGGAAAGCGTGGCGTGAGTAGGGAGAAGGTTGATCGGTCAGAAGTGTAATTAGTGGAAAGGCATACAAGTTGGGAGGGAAAAAAACATTTCATGGGCTCCTTTCTCCTCTTTTGCTCCCTTTCACACTCTACGGCACTTTGGTTGGGGCTTGCAGGGAAAGGGAGAGGAAGCGAATTGAAGGGAGAAAGAGATTTGAAGGGAGAGAAAGAGATTTGAAGAGAGAAAGAGAGAGAGAAAGGGAATATGGGGGTGGATGTGTGTTGGTAGCTGAGAAGGACATGTGTGTGAGGTCCGACGTAAAGTTGTTTAGCGGCATCAATAATTGTCACTGCATCGCACGGAGTGGCCCTCTGAAAGCTATTTATGGTGCAATCAGAGCGGGAGGAAGGCCGTGTGGTGTGACGGTGATAGGAGAGAACCTTTTGCCCTCCCAACAACTTGCTGTCTCTCCTTCTCTCTCTCTCTCTCTCTTTGCTCTCTCTCTCTCTCTTTCTCCACTCCCTCCGTTTTGCTGGTCTGATTTAATACGTAATGATAGGGAGAAGTTAACCAGGATAAATGTTGAAAGGGTCAAATTATCCCGCCATTATCTATGGATTTATTATTGTGTTGGCTATTTCTCTCCCCCTCAGGAGTGGCCCGGTGGAAGCGCCATAACACGTTTATGTCCTTGTTTTCTCCTGGACAATCCCCCACCAAAACTTCTCCCTTCTTCCTCCGATTTGTCTTCACCTTCCCTCTGCCCCCTTTTTATCTCTCTTTTTTTTAAGTTCTTCCTCGCTGGAATGAGTCCCACGAGCGTGAAATAGTCCCCTGCAATCTCGGCTGGACTCTTCTCCCCGTGACCTACTACTTATTTTCTTTCCAGACCCTCCCGTTTCATGGCTATCTTCTTCAAGGGGTAATTCTCCAGTTAAAGTAAGTTCTCCAGTCCTGTAACGCTCCAGTTTTGCCATCGTCAACCGCCCCAGTTTCCACCTGGGAGATTTACCTCCATCAATTCCTTACCGTTCCAATTGCACTGGATCTTCTCATTCCCAAAAAAATCAAAAAATGCTCCGGCGGAAATGCTTCCAATTTCCACGGGCACTTTGTCGGAAGCGGATCCTCCCTCCATTGAGGGGCGTCACAATTTTATGCTCCGGAATTTCTCCAAGGGAAAGCTTTTTTGCATGTTCCCAAACATTTTTTATATGTTTCCATTACTACCACAATGTTTTTTCGGGACCAACGCTTTTGGGAGGACACATCTTATAAGGATGTATTGATGACCATATATGCGTGGAAGGACTTGTGCTATATGCTATACATAATTTTGTAGAATTTGAGCTGTAAATGCTTGGGAGGTAAGCGGGGCAAAGGAATAAATGTGGGTGCATGTTCGCTATTTGATGCCACCTTTTTTTCGAGGGGAGAGTGTGACGTCTCCGTACGCTCGTAAATCCTCTGTTGGTACAAAATCGTTTGAGGAGTGCCGGGAAGCTGAAAGAGGACGGGAGGGAAGGAGAGAGAGAAATAGAGAATGAGAGAGAGAGAATGAGAGAGAGAGATTGAGAGAGAAAGAGAGAGAGAGAGAGAGAGAGAGTGAAAGTGCCATATTTCTCAGTTTCATGTCAGAAGGAGCCCATCATCAATTTCCATTAGGTACACATTTATAGTTCAATGTATAATAAAGACCTAAACGGGTTTCTTATTGCGCTCCGCCTGACTCTTGCCATCTCTCGGAGTCATTTGTGTCCTTTAAAGTGCTCCATGTTCCTGTCAACCCTCATTTTTTCCCTCTCCCTCACTCTCTCCCACTTTCCCTCCTCCTCCCCTCACCCTTGTGCCCCGAGAAAGTCAAGAGAGAAAAAAATGCTCCCACTTACAGCTCATGTACAAACAGTCTTGCTCAAGCCACAATGGACGGAGGAGGAAGGCAGAAAAAATATAGGGAAAATATAGAGAAAAAATCCTGGAAAAATCAGAACCCTTCGGGTGTCAGGCTGTCCTTGTATGTACATAATGTTTACATACATCCCAGGAATTGCTATGGTGGCGAAAGGGAAAAAAGGTGGAGAAAGTCGACAGCCAGGACAGGGTGACCCCCTCACAAAGTCCTTCAAGTGCTCCCTTCGCCTGTCACTTGTCTAAAAAGGAAATATTCCTCCATTTGTTCCATTTTCTCCCTACATAGAAACCCATCAATTCCGGGGATTCCCATTTTGCTCCTTTTTTTTTCTCTTCCAGTGAAAAAATAGTTGCTCGTAGCCCTACAAATTTCTCCATTCTCATCTCACGCCGCTTTGACGTAGACACTAGACAGACGCTTGAATTGGCTCATGAGTGCCCGCAATACATTGGGATGTAGGTAATTTGTAGGATTTTCTTTGATGCTTGGAAAAACTTTGATGTTTGAAGAGACTTCTCCATTTCCCTGTGCTAAATACTTCGCCGTTAGAAAACACATTTGCGCTTTGCTCTTTTTGTCGTATCATTCTCTCCTCTTTCGCTCTCTTTCAGCCCGGGACCGGAAGGCATTTCCACGTTTGATCATCACAATGAGGAAATGATTTATAAAATTGCCTCAAGTACCTTCACTCTCATTTCTTCTGTACAAACAAAGGGAGAGAAAGCGAGGGATGAAGGGAGATTGATTCATATCTGCGGGTGGAAGGGTTTTTCTGGAATCCAACGAAATCCCTTTTATCAACATTTCTATCCCATCACTTTCACCAATCTGGGGCATGCATCATACAAATCTCCCATCACAGAACGGAGCATGCCGATTCCGGGAATGTTAGAAGTTCTTTTTCGTGAATTACGGAATATTTAGAAACCAAAAGAGCAAATACATATGCAACTTTGGGTAAGAACTGATGCGGTGAAAATTTTTCCTGGGATCCGACCCGTTTATCGGAATTTATGTAGATACAAGTCATGTAATGGCACGTGGAATTTAAAAAAAACTGTTTTTGATCGTTCCAGAAAGCGAAGGAGAGAGAATAACGAGAACCGTCCCAAAAATTCCTCGGAAGAGAATGCTTTGAATGAACGAAGTGTGTACGTAGATGAAAGAGAATAATCCAATGACAGGTGAAACAACCACAATGAAAAATGTCAGCGTTTCCTGGAAAATCACTTCATTTTGAAATTCATCATTTTGTATAATTCACAAAAATTTTGCCACTAACCAATTGGCTTCTTCTCTGTCCACAAACTATGCCAGGGCTCAAGTCACTCATCATCCACGCTCTCAAAAGGAGTCTCTCATCACGGCCAAGACTCTGTCAATGTTGCTCTAGGCCTGGCAATGATCCGATATTTGATCCAAAATTATTAGTTCGATTCGTTTTCAAGTCCGAATCGGGTCGAAATTCGCAATTTAATCCCATTCATGATGTAAATGATTCGATTCGGGTCGATTTAATTTCATGGATTTCATCGAATCATGATTCAAACCATCCAAAACACGTATTATTTTGAGACATGTTTTCACTTCTTGCAAGTTTTAAGCATATACTGAAGTCTAAAGGTTTGCCACTTCAAATAAATGCAAATAACCGTGATAAAATATTTACCGTCGATTTAAATTTGCCGCAATATTTTGATGGTTATTGCTCTGCTGCGGAAGAATATCCTCAAATTCTGTATTAAATAATGGATCGAATGAATCGAATTTCAGTTATAAATATTATGATTTACCTTTGGAATCCAATTATTTGATTCGATTTACGGCGTCGAATCCAATCAAATTTTCAGATATTAAAATTTAATCAAATCGAATCAAATGTTCAAGTAATTATTGGAATTGCATTGAATCGAATCAAATTTTCAGATATTGGAATTGAATCGAATCGAATCAAATGTTCAAGTAATTATTGGAATTGCATCGAATCGAATCAAATTTCCAGATATTAGAATTGAATCGAATCGAATCAAACTTTCAAGTATTGCAATTGAACCGAATCGAATCAAATCAATTATTGCAATTGAACCGAATTGAATCAAATCAATTAGCTATTACAATTCAATCGAATCAAACTTTCAAGTGTTGAAATTAAATCAAATTGAATCGAAAAATCCGAGTAAAAATCAAAACGTTGCCACCCCTATGTTGCTCAAGCTTGTACAATATAATCACCATGGCATGCCCTCCCCCGACCTGCTTTCACCCGTCAACAAGGCCAAAGCCATCCCCGTCAACATCTATTGGGAGGGCAAAGGGATGAAGTGATGACGGTGTAATGCTTTACTATGAAGAACATGGCTACATGGCCAAAGCCATGAAAGAGCAAGACGTAAAAGGTAATGAGGATCCTATGTCACTTAATGAAAAGCCAGCTGAGCAAATTTCCCATATAGCATTTCACATATACTCCCACACAAAGAGGGACAGAGAGAGAGAGAGAAGAGGCTCAATCATTCTCCAGAGAGACTGAGAAAGAGGGTGATAGCATTATAGTAGAAGGTGAACGACAGAGAGAGAGAGAGAGAGAGGGAAATATGAAGAGAAAAGAGCTTGAGGTTTGGCAGGGGAGCGGATTGCAATAGTCATAATTGTGAGTGTGATGGTGACATGATTTGATAGTATGTAAGTGTGGTGGGACGACCTTCTTCACAAGTCAAGTGGCTCCTCTTTCCCCTCCAACCTGACTAATAAGCTCCTGGTAGGACTCACGGGGAAGCTCCATGTCCCTAGAAAGGCTCAAGTGACGGTGTCTAACAACGACCATAGTTTGTGTAACACTTCCAGCTTGTAAAATACCCTTGTAATGTCCCGAGTTACGTAAGCTCCCAAGTTCAAAATGCTCCTCTCTCCCTGTACCCGGAGAAATGGGGGGAGAGAGAGGGAGGAAGACTCTCAAGTGCTAATTCTCTTCATGTTATGAGTCAAAAGAGAGAGCGAGAGAGAGAGAGTCTAAAAAAGGATGGGGATGATGAGAGGAGATTGTGGAGGGGTGATAGTAACCAAGTTCTCTCTGCTGCTACATGGTTACATGCCTTAAATATCCTTGCACTTTCACAAAGACCGTGTTTAGTTTAAGTGCCGATATAAAGGAGGGAAGTTCAGGAATGCTAATGTAGATTCCACGGCCTCTCGCTGACTCCCCTGCACCCACCCACACCTATTTCCCTTCCCAAATAAATGTTCTCTCCAACGTATTTTTCCTGAGGCTCCTTTCTCTTCCTCTAGCTCTTTCTTCTTGGCTCCTTTCTCTCAATATGTCTTCCCTTTGCTCACGCTTTCTCTTTCTACACAGCTCCCTGCAGGATTATGCTTTCCCAACCGTTCATTCTTCGTTTCTTACATTTTCCTGATTTTTTTTACCGTTTTTCTCTGCTTTCACTTTCGTAGTTTCTCCTATCTCTTTTGCTTGTTTGTTTTATTGTCAGCACCTTTTAATGTACTTTCTCATTTTCCTTGACTTTCTTCATTTGCTTTACTTTCTCAGTTTCCTTTACTTTCTCGGCATCCTTTACTTTCTCCGTTTGCCTTACTTTCTCCTTTTATTCGAATTTTTCCTTTTGCTTTGCTTTCTCTTTTTTGTTCTACTTTCTCGTCCTTTACTTTTTCAATTTGTTTTACTTTGTCAGTTTCCTTCACTTTCTCCATATGCTTTACTTTCTCGATTTGCTTTACTTTCTCGATTTCCTTTACTTTCTCCATTTGCTTTACTTTCTCCTCTTCCTTTACTTTCTCCTCTTCCTTTACTTTCTCCATTTGCTTTACCTTCTCCTCTTCTTTTACTTGTAACCTCTTTACTTTACACTGTACTCTTATACCTCTTATCTTTTGCTTCTCATTGTCACATCTTTTCCATTATTTTCTCCTGTGCCATGTATAATTATTCCTTACTTCCTCCAATGTATTTTAGCCGTACTTTCTCCCGTTTGTTTTTGAATTACTTTCTCCGATGTGTTTTGGCCGTACTTTCTCCCATTTGTTTTTGCCTTACTTTTTCCAATGTATTTTTTCCGTACTTTCTCCTGTTTGTTTTTGCATTACATTTTCCAATGTGTTTTTGCCGTACTTTCTCCAGTGTTTTTTACTTTACTTTCTCCAATGTGTTTTGGCCGCACTTTCTCCCATTTGTTTTTGCATTACATTTTCCAATGTGTTTTTGCCGTACTTTCTCCAGTGTTTTTTACTTTACTTTCTCCAATGTGTTTTGGCCGCACTTTCTCCCATTTGTTTTTGCCTTACTTTTTCCAATGTATTTTTGCCGTACTTTCTCCTGTTTGTTTTTGCATTACAATTTCCAATGTGTTTTTGCCGTACTTTCTCCAGTGTTTTTTACTTTACTTTCTCCAATGTGTGTTCGCCGTACTTTCTCTCATTTGTTTTTGCATTACATTTTCCAATGTGTTTTTACCGTACTTTCTCCAGCGTTTTGTACTTTACTTTTTCCAATATGTTTTTTGATTTCCGTTCTCCTTTGTCAACTTGTCACGGCTACATTCTCCATTTTCATCTGTTTCAGATAATTCTCTGTGTTTGGCCTCTTTCCGTGACGTTTTCCTCCGGCACGCCTCTTGACTTTCTCTTTGCCGCTTACTTTCTCAATTTTCATCTCTTTGTAAAGATATTTCTCTTTTACAAGTTCATATTGATGCGGCTCCATTGTCTACTTGCTTTAGTCTCAGATGACCCGTTTTTTGTTACATTCGTCTCCTCTATTTACTTATTTCTTCTTCATTACCAATGTAATCATTTGCCCTTTTATCTCGTCTTGGAATTGCTGCTCTATCATTCAAGCTTCTTTCTGTTGTCAAACCGCTTTTTCTTTGGTCTTCCCCAAAACATTTTCCATTTCCCCTCATGTTTCTCGAGCTTCTCGTGTTTCGCCATGCTTTGATGTTTTGTCTCTCATTGTGAGTAAACTAAATCTCTTTTGCCCTTCTCCATAGAATTTTGTCACTCCATTCCTCTCAGTCAACTTCTCTAAATTCTGTCGGTTGGAAGTGGGAGAAGAGGGTGATCATCATAATAATGAGGCTGACGATTATGGCACTAAAGCTCTTGGGCTCATCATCTCCCGGCATATATGCATGCCCTCACGTTCTCACGCCCCGAGGAATGAATTTTCATTGAGGGTGGAATTATTTCGTACTGATTCTATTAGACGCCCTCCGACACCCGCCTTTAGAAAGGCTCCAAATGACCTGTGAGCATCTCCTTAATAGGCATCGGGAAATCGGTTGCCAAGTCATGAGGCTAATACGCCCTTGCATCCTATACCCACCAAAAAAAGGAGCAAACTACCTTTTCAACTCACATTAACTTCTGCTTCTCCAAAGTACATTTTGCCTCATGATGACGATTTTCCCTTCATCTTCGCTTTCTCCATCTCATGCCGAGAACAAGACACTTTGTTGCTGTTGGAAGAAAATGCATTACCTTCACAAACTTTTACCTCTTCTGGGAGGACGTTGAACGGTATGTACAGTGGGCCAAGAGAGGATATACCCCCTAAAACAGTATGATCCAGCTATGTCACACAGTTGCAAAGGCATGTTTCCTATACAGAATTGTATTGCGGATCTAGAAAAATCAATTTATCCCGATCCGACCACAATTACGAAAGTTATGGCTGTTTTTTTTAAAAAGTTCCGAAAATTCAATTTTTAGCAGGTTTTGTTTCCGTCTTCAAATATAAAAATGTTCAGTTCCTCCACTCACACAGAACAAGAAAAGCGTGAATCCTGAGCAGAATTTTACTGTGGATCTGGGAACAAATCCACATTTAAATCAAACAAGAAATCACGAAGTTATGAAGATTTTCCTGCACCAAGTTCAAAAGATTATTTTTTTTTAAAATATAGTTTTTTTATTTTATTTTTAAAAATGCTTTTTCCTGATACAAATTGTATTGCGAATCCAGAAAAACAAAGTTTATCCAGATCCGACCACAATTACGGAAGTTATGGCTGTTTTTCAAAAACGAAGTTTAAAAATCTCTGATCTCTCCAAAAACTTAAATGTTTAAACACTTTCTTGAAAAACCGCCATAACTTCCGTAATTTTGGTCCGATGTGGATAACATTTATTTTTCTGGATTCGCAATACAATGTTGTATCAGAAACATGCATTTTTAAAAATAAAATTAAAAAAGTAAATTTTTTTAATTTTTTTAATCTTTTGAACTTGGCGCAGGAAAATCTTCATAACTTCGTGATTTCTTGTTTAATTTAAATGTGGATTTTGTCCCACATCCGCGATAAAATTCTGCTCAGGATTCACGCTTTTCCTGCTTTGTGTGAGTGAAGGAACAGAATATTTTTATTTTTGAAGGCGGACGCAAAAAATCTAGCTGGCCAAAAATTGAATTTTTTGAACTTGTTATTGAAAAACAGCCATAACTTTTGTAATTTTGGTCGGATTTGAAAACAAAAATGTTTTTATATGCACAATAAAATTCTACATATGATTTCTTGTATTGCTATTCTTCAGCATTACTAGATCATGATGCTAGGGGGTATAATCGTTAGTTGGTGCTCTGTACATACGTTGTACTTTCCCCTGGCACAGGAGAAAGGGGGAGAAAGTGACTGCGGAGTTGGTAATGTAAATTGAACATGAGGTTTAATGACTCTAATCGAGATAGAGGGAACGTAAGCTTCATGTGATGAGCCGTTAGAAAAGTATGAATAGCCCCGGTCAGAAGCATGCCCTCTTTCCCAAATGTCCTTTTTTACTTGTGTCGTACTTAACATTACTTTTCGTGTGATTACATTGTGCCATCGGAAATGTTCTGCGTGCCACCTCCTTTTACGGAGTCCTCCGAGCCGACGGTGAGATGCAACTTCCCGGGAGATTCCTTCCATTTCACTTCCACCTCACTCTCACGTCTCTTATCTCTCCCACTCCCACTCCCGCTTCCCTTCCATCTCATCTCCCTCTCTCTTGGCCCTCTCTTGGCCCTCTCTTGGCCCTCTCTTCCCCCGCTTTCTCCAGGAGAGCTCCCTCCCACAAGTCTGTCTCTGGAACTGTCTCTGAAAAGTGATATTGGTCAAAGCTCTGGGGATCAGTTTGTCTTAAGAAGGATGGAGGCAATAATCTGAGATAAAGCATGATCACTTCATTTTAAGAGGTCAACTCGGAGGAAGGCCGCAATTGAGTCTGGGAAAGGGAATTATCCCAATGCAGCTTCAAAAGTCCTTTAATAAGCTCCCTACCTAAGTCCTTGGTCATTTCATTCCGCAAATTGCACTTTCGCGCTTCCTTTCCCCCGCAGACGTAATTCCGCAGACTTACTACATATGTACATAAGTCCTCATGCATGTGTATGCGTAGATATATACATTTGTAGATATGTGGAGCAAAAATTAAATTACATTATTTGCTTTTTCTTCAAGACGAAATGACTGGAGAAAAGGAAGGAGGAAATGGCTGGAGGAAAGGAGGATTTTGAGAGGAGGAATGCGTCCCAATTCCAGCCAGTCCATGAAATGTCCCACTAAACACGAGGCATCCCAGTTGTCGTGCAGAGACTAATTATAGGAAAATGAATGCCCCTCCGACAATATTGCATGGTCTGTGTAATGGAAGGAAATAAGGCCATGGGAATGTGGCGGGCCTTAATCCGTGGGAATTTTGCGTGTTCCCCAAAATAAGCCGGCAATTGGATGGACAATGAAGATGGGGAGAGAGACACTTTAGATTGTAAATGCACTCATTGAGTAGATTTGATGGGGACCGGGCGGGGAGGGACTCCTTTGTGACATGTGAATGGTCTGAGGGGGACAGAGAGAGAAAGAGAGAGAGAGAAATAGAGAGAGAGAAAGAGAGAGAGTGTTGGCAGAGGGGAAAAGGTCCTCCCTGGAATACTTTTTGGCCGGGATAGAAATGATAGGACTCTTCTGCAAGGGAAATACTGGAGGATCATATGAGAGGGAAATTTGAGGAGGGGAAGACGGCAATAGAATAAATAGTAAATCCTCCCATTAGTCTTAGCGTGAGAAGAAGGGAACATGGGGAAGTGAGATAGACAGCCTTTTTTGACGGCACTGAATGGTACAAAGGAGATCAGTTCAGCTTCATTACGGCGGGGAATTAGTTCCCTCGCCGGAAAACCGGTGTTTTATGCCCTATTGACTTTCCCTTTTTTCTCCAAAGAACGGCCCCACCACGCACTTTCACTCTCTCTCTCACTTTTCCCTTTACGGAACGCCGTTTTTAACTCTCTTTCTCTCTCCCTTTGTTTCCTCACTCCAACCCTCCCACTTTCTTTCATGTTCGCGCCAACAGCTCACTCTTCCCAAAAACTTTCTCCATCTGAATTTCAACTGCCTTTCTCCCAGCATTCCCTGTATACTCCACTTTATTCCGAATTTCCGAAATCTCCCACCAAAAATCCCATACAAAAATGTCGTACAAAAATCGCATAGAAAAAAGGGTTTTGAATGAATTATTTTACACTTTTTCTATTATTCATTCCTTCGTCATTTCCTTTGAATCTTCCAATTCTGAAGGACTGTCACAGATGAGGGAGATTCTGAAAGTTCGGGGGATCTCATGACGATCGTGCGGTGATCCGGTTGAAATGTTTTTTTTTTCTTTCTTATTTCTTGGCACAAAAGAAAGCTTTTACTGGTTATTTGTGGATGCTCAAAAGGCCATGGTTTGATATATTGGCCAATCGTATGTTACGTGAATGCCTGAGCTCCCTCTCTTTTGTATCCTCTTTGTCTCCCTCTCGTACCTCTGTCTCGCTCTCCTCTCTTTCTTTCTCTGTTCCTTCTCTCTCTCTCTCTTTCTCGGTGTTCCTTCTCGCTCTTTCTCTGTGGAAGGTTTTTAAGCCTTTATTTCCCCCGGACCTCGTCCACATGTGTGCGTGCCTACATGTGTTGTAATGAGAGACAAAGGGGAAACTTTTTCCGGCTCTGATTTTCCTGGTGGACACGTAGTACATGGGCTGGCATGGAAGGAGAACAGAGCAAAAAGGACGGAGACTTGACTTAAGGGACATTTCCTCAAATACATACACACTTAAACTCCAGGAAGGTTTACGTGTTTCACCAGCACAATATAATACTTTCCCCCACCGCGTCCACATTCCCTTGCCAAAGTCGCAATTTTTCCCTTCAGACGTAAACGGGGTGGGAGAAAGAATAAGAAGGTGGAGACACGGATGAAAAAAATGAAGGACTAAAAAAAAATCTCCTCCCGTTTTTGTGTGTTCTACAATGCAGACGGTCAGCAAAAGAAGAGATGGGGACAAGTGTAAGTTATAGATTGGAAAGTAATCTCTCTCCCTCCGGCCGTGGCTTTGAAAGTTTGAATTAAGTAAAGTTCTTGGCCATCCTCTCAACTCCTCTCCCTTCCACTGTCTCTCCTTTTTCTCTCGCCCTCTCTCCGTCTCTCTCTTTCTGTCTCCCTCCCTCTCGCTCTGTCTATCTCTTTCTTGCTTTCTCCCTCTCTCTCTCTTGCGGAGACAGAAACGAATGTGTGCAGGGGAAAGAAAGATTCTCTCTAGGGCTGGCAACGATCCGATTTGATCCCTTTTTAGTTCGATTCCTTTCAATGCCGAAATCGGATCGAAATTCGCAATTCCATCCGATTCACGATGCAAATTATTCGATTCGATGCAAGCCATGGATTTAATCGAATCATGATTCAAATGATCCAAACAATTTATTGCGACCCATCTTTTTACTTTTTGCAATTAAGCATATAATCAAGTCTAATAATTTGCCACTTCAAATAAATGCAAGTAACCGTGATATAATATTTACCGTTGATTTAAATTGGCTCCAATATTGTGATGGTTATTCTCTGCTTCGGAATAGAAACCAAAAACTTTGTATTAAATAATGAATCGAATTCCAGTTAAATTTTATCATCCGATTTACGTGTTGAACCTAATTATTTGCTTCGATTCACGATTTCGAATCGAATCAAATTTTTGAATTGAATTTGATTCGAATTTGATTCGAATTGAATAGAAATATCAGATTCAGAATCAAATCGTTCAGCAAATCCCAGCGGACAGAGAGAAAGGAGGAGAAAAGATTAGAAAAGAAAGAAAAAGGGAGAAAAGAAGGAAAAGAGGAGAAAAGAAGGGGGAAATCGGAATTTGAATTGAATGGAAAAATCCGATTCCGAATCGAATTGTTGCCACTCCTAGTTCTCTCCTATTACACGTCCTTAGAGCAAGGGAAAGGAGAGAGATGGGCCCTTTCATGCTTCGCGTATAGCTCTTAATGTACGTGCAGTCGCCTGACATTTCTTCACTTAAGTGACCATTTGTCATAAATATTCCCCCATAAATATAAGACAGAGCCAGTGGCTCCGAAAAACTACTTATTTCCCCCTGTGTTTGTGTGTCGAAAAACAGGCAAAGGGAAAAAAGGGAATATAATCATGTGTAATATGTGTTTGTGGCAAAAGAAACCTTCACATTGCCCGCCTTCCACTATTTTTTCAGATTTCCCCCTCTGTATAAAATGCCATGTTAGTCCCACTTGCTCCTTCATCCTAGAGTCTCTCTCCCTTTCTCCGTATATTCTCTATATATTCTGTAGATATCCCTTCTAATGTAGAGTCTTATAGGGTGGATGGAAATATTGAGAAAGAAAACAAGGGAAACGTAAGAAAGGGGAGAGAAGAAAGGAGGGAAACCTCAGATTCACATTAGATTGGGGGGAGCGTGGTTGGTTTTGAGAATGAGCGTTATGTGTTTTGAATTCAGTTGAATGGGTGGATTTTGATGCCAACACCAGGACATAAATGGCAAAGCCTTCCTCTCCCTTCCTTGACATTAAATCAGAGAAAAATTGCTAGAAATGTCAAAATGGCAACCAACTTTTTCCTTGGTTGTATGAAGCGCTTATAAATAATCCAATGAATTTTATCATACTCCAGGGCACTCTTACCACACTACTCTCTTCCCTCCACACGCAAGACAAATCATTTTCTCCAGCCACACACACACAGATACAGAAAGGCTCTCCGCCCCAACACTCGTCCCTAATCACTATTCCTTTTATAATTCTCCCCACAATTCAATAATGACACGGGAATTGCCCACATTTTTCCAAAGGCCTTTCCTAAATTAAATACGCCTGTCCACTTTCTCCCTTTAAACGTCCACTTACTTCTTCCTCTTCCTCATAAGCCTTTCACTCCCAATCTTTCTTTACGCTCGCCATTCTAATACTCTGCAGTTATTTCTTCTCTTGCTTTCTTCTCCGTTTAGCTCCGTTTTTCCTGTCGTTGGGTTGAGCTTTATTTTATTCTAATGTATTCCACATTTTGTAACATCCATTTAACCCTTTTTTATTCCCATTTTCTCCTCTACTTTCTTAGATTCTATTTTTCGGTTTCAATGTTGCAAATTCTTTCTTATATGCTCTCGCTTGTGCTTTTTCTGCTTTCTCCTTTTTGAATGTTGCTTTCTGTGCTTTCTCCTCCTTCAACGTTCCTTTCTATAGTTTCTCTTTTGTGAATTTTCCTTTTCTGCTTTCTCCTTTTTGAATGTTCCTTTCTGTGCTTTCCCCTGCTTGAACTTTCCTTTTTTTGTTTTGTTTTGTGTTTTCTCTTTTATGAATTCTCTTTTTTAAATTTCCGTTCTGCGCTTTCTCTTTTGTGAATTCTCTTTTTCTGCTTTCTCCTTTTTTGAACGTTCCGTTTTATGCTTTCTCTTTTGTGACTTCTGTTTGCTGCTTTCTCCTTTTTTGAACGTTCCGTTTTATGCTTTCTCTTTTGTGACTTCTGTTTGCTGCTTTCTATTTTTTAAACGTTCCGTTCTGTGCTTTCTCTTTTGTGAATTCTCTCTTGTGATTTCTCCTTTTTGAACGAGCCTTTCTGTGCTTTCGCTTTTGTGAATTCTGTTTTTGTGCTTTATATTTATTGAATTATACGTTTTGTATTTTGCCTTGTTTAATTTGATGTTTTTTTGTTCCATCAGGGTTTATTTTAAAGCGAGAGCAATTCCGCCCACAATCGTATACACTGGACAATTCAGTGAAGTGTAATGGCTGTTCTCCTTACGCTTTCTCTGTAAAGTTGGAAACAAAAAGGAGTAAAAATGATTAAAATATGATCCAGTGTGATGCGTCCAAAAATCCAAGTGCGCAGACCAGCAACAACAAAGGAGGATCTTTGGGCCTCCTCCGGTTTGAAAATGCTGATCGTGACTTGGATAAAGCTTTGCCACGTCTCAATAATGTGGCAGGAACTGAGAGAGAGACGGAGGAGGAGGAGAGATAAACTTTCTCCCAGCACTTTGTTCCAATTGTAGGCCGTTGTAATAATAAAAGTTGCTGAGCTCCAAAGAAAGAATTTCCTTAGTTGTGGATGGAAATGACTGGGAGAGAGAGAAAGAGAGAGAGAGAAAGAAAGGAAAAGAAAAAAACATGGCCGAAATAAATCCTTATTACATTGCTGTGCAGGTCCTAAAACACGTTCGTCTCTTTCTACTTGATTTTTTCCCCAGCTTTCTCCCCTTCTTTTGGGCAATTCCCAATAACAATTTCAAGGCCCCCAATAAATTTCACCTCCAGAACAAGTTGGGATGGACTGAGCACGGGGATGGAAGGTAAGCTTATGGAATCTGTAGTTTTTGGAACGGCGCAGAAACTCATTCAGAGGTAGGGCTACTAAAATGTGGAAGGAAAAAGAGTAAAAAAAAAGAATTGAGGGGAAGTTGACTTGTTAGGCGGAATTGTTCCAAGTTTCTAGCAACTTGAAATCAACAACATCAATTCCATGGAATGGGCAGGGGGGAAAATGGGCAACAGATACTCAGTGACTTTCTCCATTAAATATGCACTCACCCCCCACTACGGAGGATCTTCAAGTTTCCCAGCTAGCAGGTGAAGAGGAGGAAAAGGCACTTGCGATGCTAATGAAAAGAAAGTCTGGAACAGGAGCGAAAGAGACAGTGAACGAGAGAGTGAGAGAGAGAAAGGTGGAGAAATGCTGTTGTCTAGTGACTAATTCATAATTAATTAAATCCCGACAACTTGTGACGGCCAAATGTCAAGTTCATGAAATAAATAATAGCCTACGCCATTAGGCGCCTCTCGTTTCCTTCTCTCTCTCTCTCTCTTTCTCTCTCTCCTTCACACTCCCCAGTGTCTTGTTAATGCAGGACAAATTCTGCCCTTATTATTTATAAAGAGACTCTCATTCCCACCTGCCTCCGAGTAGAAAGCTCCATAAAAACTTTCTCCATTCTGTCCTTTCACACTCCACTCTTTCCTTCTTTCTTTTCCCGCTCATGGCGCTTTCTCCCTTCTCTTCAATTCAACTTTGTTATCATGCTTATTAATTCCACCTGCTTTCTCCAGTCATTTCCAGCTCTTCTAAATCTCCACCTTTCTCCAGATCTTCTGTCCAGGCTTATACATCTTGCTTCTGTGTGTGCAGGGATGAAAGGGAGAGATCTTGGGATTAAAATTATTGATGCTCAGTTAATTCTTGCTGACTTTGTTTTGTCCAGGAGCTTCACATTTTCCTTCACTGATCCTCTGTACATTCTAAGGCATTCTAAGGCATTCTAAGGCATATTTTATGCCTTAGAAAGGTACGGAGGTGATCATTTTGTTTTTATTAAGATGAGCTGGAGGTGATCATTTTTTTGTTTTAAGTTTGGCTGGAGATGATAATATTTGGTCTCATTTTGTATTTTTCTCCAAGTGTGTTTTCACTGGTGCTTTCTCCAATTCAGCCAAAGCGCCATTTGTGGTTCTGGCTTGACCTTTCGGTAAACTTTCAGTTTTTTCTGGTAGCATTTTTTTTAGTAGTTTTCTAGATACTCAATTTCAGCGGTTCCTCGTTTCCCCATTCGTCCTTTGACTCCACATTTTTCAAATACCTCCAATATAAACCTGGAAGAAAAACCATATTTTCTTCCCCTTCAGAAGTTGTTTGTCGGAATCAAAAAATTAGGAGCGCTCTATTTCCTTGTTTTCCTATTTCCACAAATAAGTAGTGTTTCCCCATAAAGAGGCCAACCAGTTGTTGATCAGGAGAGCAGGAGGAAAACCCAGTTTTGCTGGAATGTAACTCTCATATAAGTCTCATACACGTCTTCTCATTTTCTCCATAGGAAATTCCTGGGAATGGAAGACGATTGCAAATCCTCTGGGACTGGATGGGAATAGTGGAGGAAATAAAGGGAAGGTTGATTATTATTGTAGAAGGTAAAAACAAGGAGAGGGAAAGAGGGGGAATATCTAGGCTCCTGTTTACATTGGCCCAAGGAAGAGGTAAACAGGCGGGAGGCGAGGCAATGACGGAATGTGGAAAAATATGAAATAAATGAAATACAAGGAAAATAACCGGGAGGTGAAAGGGAGAAGAAAGGAGGAGATGGAAAGAGTATTTCTTCATCCCTGTTTTTCTTCCTCTGACCTTTTCCACTCGTGAAATTGATTGTATACAGCTCTTCATACAGAGGCCTTCCGTGGGTCCTTTCTCCCTTTCCAGGGATAAATTTACGGGGGAAAGGTAATGAATGGCGGTGGAAACAAAGGGAGAGTGAAAGGAGAAAGTGGAGAAAGTGGAAAATGTACGTGGGGAAAGCCGTTAGGCAGGAGAAAGCTTTTGTTCATGCCATTTCTGGTCAAAACAAACAATCGCCACTTGTTTTTTGTTAGTCCTAGCCAACATCATAACCTTTGGAAGTTATTTTCATTTCCTTCCTTATACAGTATAAAATAGCCCTGAATTATTTGCTCTGCCTTCTGCAACAGTCTCTATTTGCGCCTTCAGATTGGCATTCAACAAGGTGGTTTGGATCCAGCATCCGCCATGGAGCAAACAAATGATGGAAATGACTGGAACATGTTAATTTTTTATGACAAGCATTTCTAATGTTTGCCCACGTGCACAATTCCATTTCTTTGTGTCTGCCTCCAGCCTTGGACAAAACTCCTGGAAGGACCCGCTGGATCAAGATAAATTTTGACCGTTTGTGGGTTCAACTTTTCCCCTGACAGAATGGATGCCTTTCTTCGTCCGTCTTTTTTTTCTTGGCGAGTCTAAACACGGGGCAATAAATCATGAGAAAGGAAAGGAACCTGCAAATTGCGGGAGAGAGCACATTTTTCCAGCAGTTCACCAACAGGTCAGCCATAATTCCTCCGACATTCCTCTAATGATTTATGAACTGGGAGGAAGTTAGAGAAATGACGATGATTATTATTATTATTGAGAAAATTGTCATGATTCCATACTCTCGCGTCCACAGATATTGAGGACATTAATAAATAAAAAGGTGACAGAGGAAGGTTGAATTCGTGTAAGTAACAGTGGCAGTGAAATATATTAGAAGAGGAAAAACAGGGGAAGGGAAACTGGTCAACGGAAGCTTCGTTCCCAGGGCTTTCACGCGCAGGGGATTTTCTCTGGGCATGTAGTTTGGGAGAGAAGCAAAACAATTTATTGTGTTTTTACGCCCGTCACGTTGAATGAAGACGAGGAGGGCCAGCCACGAGGAAAGACAATGAAAGACGGTCCGAGAGAGCCAAAGGAGAGACAAAACGGAGGTAGATCTGTCTCCTCCACCCCCTCATTTCCGACCTACGCACTCACACCGGCCGACTTCGGGGCTTACTCAGTACATTCATCAACCCCGGAGCGATTTAGGAAGGGACCGAAAGAGGGTGAGAGTGGAAATTTCGAAGAGGGAAAGACGCAAGAGAATCCAAGGAGGTAATGTCAGAAGGGAAAACTCTCAAAAGAGAGACAAACACAAGAAAGTCCAAAGAAGAAAAGACGCGAGGAAATTTAAAGAGGAAAAGACCGGAGAAAATCGAAGCGGGAAAGTCCGAATAAAAAAATCATAGAGAAACAATCCAAAGAGAAAATCCAGGGGGAGAGAGGCGAGAAAATCAAGGAGAGACAATTCAAACGCAGGAAGTCCATATAGAGAAAATCCAACGAAAAAACCGACAGAGATATTTCAAAGAGAGAATGTAAAATGAAAGAAAATCCAAAGAGAGAAAGTCCAAAGAGAGAAAGTCTACAGAGTAAATCCAAACAGAGAAAGTCCAAAAAAAGAGTCTACAGAGTACAGTCGAACCTCTATATAACGGGCTCCCTTATAACGGTTTTCTCTATGTACCGGTGGCTGAAAATGCTGCCCTCAAAAAGTTTCTCCAATTGTTAACATAGACATTTCTGTTCTCTATATTTTTCGTTATAACGGGGAAAATATGCTGATTTAAGGGGAACCGTTATAGAGAGGTTCGACTGTAAATCCAAACAGAGAAAGTCCAAAGAGAGAAAGTCCACAGAGAGAATGTCCAAAAAGAGAGTCCACAGAGAGAAAGTCCAAAGAGAGACGGTCCAAAAAGAGAAAGTACACAGAGAGAATGTCCAAAAACAGAAAATCCAGAGAGAGGAAGTCCAAAGAGAGAAAGTCCACAGAGAAAATCCGAAGGAAGAAAAATACGAAAAAGTCACAAACTAATCGAAAGAGAAACTCGCGAGAATGTCCACAGCTGATAAGCCTGGCGAAGGTTGCAAGAGAAAAATGGAGAGACAAGGAAAACAATGAAGCCTTGAGAAGAGAAAGTGGTCTGTATGAAAGTTAGGGGTTACATTAGAACCTATACGGTGTACATGTATGTAGTTAAGTACATATTGGGGGCTTGGAAAGAGAAAGAGGATATTGTGTCGGGGGAGTGCGTCATGAGAAAGGTGCACACGTCCATCCGTGTCAATAAAGGGCTTCCCTCGGCTGGCCTTTATCTGCGGTAAATTGATCCTGATTGATGCTCCCACACCGAGTAAAGGAAATTCCAAAGGCAAGGAAATTCATTAGACGTCCGAGGATTATATTGCCTTCATCTCACAAGAAAAGGAGACAGCTTCCGCTCACTTACCTCCCATTTCTTCGGATCTTATTCTCCCTCCATCCCCCTCTTCCCCTCTCCCTCCACAACTCCCTAATGCTCCTTCCTTCATTGGCACCCGCACTCCGCTCTGCATTCCAAACACGTCATGTCAAAGGCTTTGTTTCCCTCCCAAACCATGGACTCGTCCCGACAAACGAAGGGACTCATTTTGCCGGGGAAGTGATAGCTCCCGGTGTCACGGTTCCATCCTTTTTTCTCCTGACCCGCACCTCCCCCGGGGTCAATCTGTGGCAATTTCCGATCTGTTGAATTTCTGCGTCTGCATCAAACCTAACCACCGCCCATGGATGCAATCGGCTTTGGTGTGGCGGGAATATTTGGAAAAAAAGTGGGAAAATCACACATGGCTAAGGAAGTACATCCGAAAAAATTCGAATTAAAATTTGAATTAAAAATCACTTTCCCTTATTACGGATACAAATAACAAATTTAAATTTCGGATATCTAAAACATAAATTCTAATTCCCATGCAATTTTTATTCAAATACTCAGACATTTGAATGCGTATTCAAATACTTTTCGCATAATTTTGAAAATTTATTTGGTGCAATCTGGCATAATTTGTAGCTTAAAATAAACGCAAAATCAATACACAAAACTATAAATTCACTCCGCACCTCTGATTTTGCAACAATCGATGTTTTTTATGGACGAAATAGTTATATTACTGCCAATTGAAAAAATAATTGTTACAATTTAGAATAACTTGATTTAAAAAAAAAAACATGGCCGAAGTCGGGAATTGGCAACATAATGAAGGAATTTTCGAATACCAATAAAGTATCGGAATCCAAGTCAACTTTGAATACGAATTTGAATTTCGAATGTATTTGTAATTATAAATTCCAATCAAAATATTTCGGACAAAATATTGATACTAATTCCGATTAAAATGCTGAAAAATATTAATATAATTCCAATTTGAATTCCAATACTGATGCGGATGTCATACCTTGCACATGGCCACATGGCACAGTGAAAATTTAGTCAAAGAATGTGTTAGAAATGACTGAAAAGTAATTTCCAAAATACAAAAAGTAATTCCCAGCAATAATGGCCACGATTTTTCCAAGTTCCTTGTTGTTCCTTCACGACTTGAAGCATAAAAAAGATCAAGAATACTAGTAGAAAGTGTTTCTATTGAAATCGATTGTAAAATTTATTTCGCAAGGCTCTTTACGACGATCGAGCCTTGCACGTGCAGGAAAAAGGGGTTGATTCCCGGCTGGTGAGAGGGCGTGGGAGGAACTGGATCTTTTGCAAATGATAATTACGGCAATTTGTATTCTTTCTAGCTCCCTCCAAATCACGATCAATTCTCATGAAACTTTGATTCGCTCCTTTTCTCCAAAAAAAAAAGGGGACATGCATGATGCTCTCCATGTGTGTACAAGACCAGAGAAAAGTACAGACTGTCCCCATTTGCTTGCTCCAGTAGGACGAAACGTGGTGTGTATACGGGAAATGATCAAAATAAATATAAAGACCGTTTTCCCACTACTTTAAAGCCCAACGCTGTCTCTCCCTTGCAAGTCCTCGCCCTGCATTGCACACCCATTTATTTACAACAGGGACGAGGAGACACACGGCCATTCCAGGGAAAGTCTCCCGTCCTCCAGGAAATGAATGTGCGAAAGCGGGGGAGAAAGCTTGTACTAAAAGCTACTTGAGCTACTTACCTTTTTTATTTGCTTAAAAATCACCTCCCTTTTTTAAATTTCCCAACATTGTACTTGGTAAAAAGGGGGATGGAGGAGGGATCGGAGAGTTGTGCTGGAAATGGGGGAAAATCCGGGGGAGAAAAAAGGAGTGAAGGGAGGAGATGAGGAAGCACTCTGTCAATGTTTGCACATCTCTCAAATGAAAAAATAAAGTTAAGTCCTTTCCAATGGATTTCAAAGCACACGGCCCATCAATTCCTCTGATTGTTGTAGTGCCCTTCGTGTTGGACATGTCTCCCTGAGGGCAGCTAGTAGCTCTTCACATTTATGTTTCAATCTAGATCCTTCTCTCCAAAGCACTTCTCTTTCTCCCCCTCCCAATCCCTTTCTCTCCAGCTTTCTCTGTCTCCCTCTGACTTTCTCCGCCATCCTTTTGTGCCTACCTCAGAATTGTCCCTCTCCGCGCATTAGCCTTTGCATCCACGGCTTTCTCATTTTTTTCTACCTTCTCTTCGCAATTCGTTTGGTTCAATTCGCCCTTTTTCTCTCCTGCACTTATTCCTTGGAGGATCAGCCAGTGGTCTTTTGCCATTTATAGACGCAGAGATGCAGGACACTTCGTATGTGCATTTGAACTTGCATAATATTTTTCAAATGTCAATGAGCCTGATGACAATACACACTGACTTGTTTACTGAGTCTGGGGAAAAAGAATTTCAAATAATTCTTTCCTACAAAAGTCAAGTGTAACCTTAAATTAGTATATGTACAACCATAACAGTGATATGTCCATGAATTTTGTTTGTAAAAGAATTAATGCAGAACAATTAACCAGGCTCTCCCAATTTTGGCAGGGACAATAAATAAATAAATAACATTTAAAATCTACATCCGTCATCCACGTGTCCAAAAAACAACAGATATGAATCTTTACGTTGGAAGTAAATAAGGAATATACTTAAAAACAAGGTATGACATCCCAATCGGTATTGGTATTCAAATCGGAATTGTATTAATATTTTTCAGTATTTTGATGGGAACAGAGATGGGGGATTAAATGGTTTTCAGATTAAGATTGGGATTAAGGATTAAGTGGGACAAAATTAATGATTAACCTGTACGGATTAATTCAAATTTTCTCGAGACTGATTAATGCGGATTAGATTACATTAAAAATGGTCCGGATTAGATTAATTGGGATTAATTAATCGGATTAAATTTCAGATTGGACTAATCAATCAGATATAAAATTTGTATTACATAAGTTAAAATACTTTTTCTCATGAAATAGATTTTTAAAGTATGATTAGCGTATTTTTTTGCTAACAAAGAATTGCAAACCAAAATTAAGATTCTCTGTCATGAAAAAATATATTTATACACGTGCAACGATGCAACTATTGATACATATTATACAAAAAACTGATAAACTATAGTTGACACATAACTGTTAATTCACGTTAGTTGGCCAAATGTATCAAATATTGGACAAAAATGTCAGTTAGCAGTGCTAATTTTGAGGGATAAATTAATCCAATCCCAACTTTAATCCGATTATTATTTTATTTAAGATGGATTGGATTGTCACCGGATTAAATTGCAAATATTTTAACCTGGATTGATTGTTGGGATTGGATTAAATCAGCCTTAACAGCTGGATTAGCGGATTGGGATTAATAATCCCTAATCGAGATTAAAAGATCGGATGTTTAATCCGGGATTCCCCCATCTCTGAATGGGAATTAGTATCCATAATATTGTCAATTATTGTAATTGGAATTTATAATTACAAATACATTCTAAATTTAAATTCGCATTCAATTGACATTTGGATCATCGGATTCCGATACTATATTTGTATTCAATAAAAATTTCATTAGGTTGCTGATTCCCGCCTTCGGGCAAGGTTTTTTTTTTTTTTTTTTTGAAAAATCAAGGTATTGTTACGATTATTTTTTCAATTGGCAGTAATATGGCTCTTTCGTCCGTAAAAGCATCGATTGTTGCAAAATCAGAGTTGCGGAGTAAATTTATAGTTTTGTGTAATGATTTTGCGTTTATTTTTTTAAGCTACAAATTATGCCAAATTGCAACAAATAAATTTTTAAAAGTATTCGGAAAGTATTTGAATACGTATTAATATGTCTGAATTTTTTAATAAATTTGTATTGGAATTAGGATTGTATTGAAATGTATATTTGATAGATATCCGAAAATTAAATTAGTCTTCATAATTAGGGAAAACGCGTATTTTAAGAATTTTAAATCACATTTTTTCGGTTGTCATTCCTTTTCCCTGCTTAAAAAGGAAGTTTTGCTAAAGGCCTGTGCTTTTTTAGAGTCCAGCTGTATAGTGTTTGTTAAATACGCATTTTGCATTGCCCGAAACTATGTATTAGCATATACATACACATATAGTAAATATACATATGTACAATGTACATATGTTCATAGAATGTATGTATCTATTCCCTGTTTACATTTGTGAATTTGCCAAATATGTACCTATTGTATTTAATACTGGCTGAAAGATTCCACGCGCAATAATTTGCAGGTGTTCCAGCCGGCTGTGATGCAGGGAAAGTAGTAAATATTGACAGGAAGTGTTCCATCAACGTCATCAAGTCCACTCCACGGATAATTTTCTCCAACGAATGCTATTCCTTCCATCACGGCCTAATTCCTCTTGTAGCCACCCATAAACACCTGAGGAAATAATCGGATGTTGTTGACCCCCAGGAGAAATTGAACAGATGAGAGAAGATTGAGGCGCGATGAGGCTGAATGTTATTCCTTTCCCGGGAGCGATCGTCTTACTTGGTCACTCCCGGACCGGCAGCTGTCTCGTAATTTAGCAGACGGAAACAATCTGCTTTCCCCAGCACGCTTCCTTGGGCTTCGTGGAAAGTAGAAAAGGTGAGAGATGTGACGGGAGAGAAAGGATCAGAAGAAAACTTGTGGCTTGATCTTCAACAACACACAACACATCTTTTGACACGGAGTTTTCCTCGGGAATACCCACATGTATGGGAAGCAAATGCCCAGAAAGGCTTGAGCACATGTCACATCACCCCAACAAATCCTGGCTTCGATCAACTTGCGAAAGGGGGAAACTTGTACAAGAGGTTTTTAATGCACAAAAAAACAGTTCCTTCCTCTTTCTCTCCTGTCTTTAATGGAAAAGGAGGGAGGAAATCCACTGGTCTTTCTCCTCCCTTGTTCCACATTTCTCCTCGGCTTAACCTACATTCACATGAGAACTTTCCAGGGGAAAATGTGGCGAAAAGCCCCTGGACAAGTTCCTTTTTCTCCTCCAAGGTTGAAGAGATTACAATAGTGGGCAAATAATACTGGCCAAATCCAAAAATGGGCAGTCCATCACGACTCAGGGAATTTTTGGAGGACATGATGAAAGGAGGGAAAACAAGGAAATCAGGAGCAATTCCTTCCCATTGTCAAAGGGAGAGGAGATAGAAAATTTGCTCTCTTTTTGCAACTTTTTCTCCTCCTACAGTTTTTGTATCCAAACTGAACTTGATGAATGGAAGAGAGAGAGAGAGAGAGAGAGAGAGAGAAAAGGATGTAGGAGGGGAATGATACGAATGAGGATGAGATGAAGAAAACAGAAATGGACGGCGAATTTTGCGACATTACTCAGATCAATCAATGTCGACTGGTAAGGAAACCAAAGTGGATAAAAACCAATAGCCTCCTCCGTAATTTTTCAAACTCTTCTTTTGTACTATTACCCACCTACATCTATCTCTCCTCTCCTGGCTCCTTGTCCAAATCCCCATTCTTCTTCCCTTTATCTCTCCATCTGAGGCAAGGAGCAAGGTCAAGCCCGAATGGATGTTCCCCTATTGCTAACTAACATCACTACACCAGATTACGGCTGGACCTTCCCGTGACGACGATCAAACGGCCAGAGACCAAGGCTGATGAAACAAGGGATATCTCCTTGTCAGCAGAGACGTATTGAGAAGAAATTCTTCCAGTATTTACCTGCGGCCCAATTAGCCGTGTCCTATTCCCGTCTATTTTCGTAATTAACCTTAAATACAAGGGAATCTAACAATAGATGTGCTACAGTCCGTCAAAAAATTATTACTGACAGCTTACAACTTACTCACTGGATAGGACTCACCGGACAAGAATAACACGATTGGACCAGACAGCAATGGAAATTCCGGGAAAAGAATTCAACCGGCCATAATTGGTTGCATTTCGGTGAAATCAAATCCAAAGCAAAGCTCGTTACTCGGTATAGATAAAAGAGGAGACAAATGCAAAAATGGAGCAAACCAAAAGAAAGGCAGAAACTATCATTAACAAAATCATGAAGAGGACGGACGTGCAAACTAAGGAGGCGGCCAGAAAGGAAGACCACAGAAGGGCCAAACAAGACGAATCAAACTAACGGTGGACACCATCGAACAAACGAAGCAATTCATGATCCACAAGAAAATGCTAAAAGAATATAGAGCTACAGTTTATATTGACAAATGGATGACCACGGTGGAACTAATGAAATACGACGCCAGAAAAAAGAAAAGACGATTCTGGAAGACTACGTGAAAGGAAAATAAACCAGAAGAAATGGAGAAACCGAAGTACGAGGAGACCAATAGAATAGAAAACCTTTAGTGCGAACATATAAGTGCAAATAAATGGGTATGACGATGATTAAGATTAAGATTTAAGATGTAAAATGCAAATACTTTGTAAAAACCATAACTGTTGTAAAAGCTCGGCTATAGTATCGACGGTATAAACAAAACCATACCAAAACTCGGTATAGATGTATCTGTAGATGCTGCTACTAACGCTGGACTTTGTACATAAAATGCATCAACCCATAAATTAGATATGTACACATTACACACGCACGTGTAAGTACATCTGCAAAAGGAATAATAGGTTACCCGTGAATCCGATTTTAACCAAGAATCTTGGGACGTCATCGCCGAATGTTTGTCTGTATAAACAAGAAAAGGTGATCGAAAACGCAGAGAACCGTCCTAGCATCTGTAGTGATAGGACTGGAACACACATAAGTTGTCTACTGTACGTCTTTTTCTATTTTGGAGGTGGAAGCAACCAGTAATAAGGGCAAAACGGTCCTTTGTAAGGTTTTCCTGGAGATAAAGGCGAAAGATGGATGAATGGATACCGCCGTCTCGTGTCCGAATGAGGGACAAAACCAACACGGTACCAGCTCGGCTATCAATACTACCCCAACTGAACAGATCTTTCAATCCTGTCCAAAAGAACATCATCGTGTGAATGCACAAAAGCTTATGTGAGGGGGCGAAAGGGGAAATATAGAATAGGAATTTCTACGTTCAGTTAATCCCCGCCCATCCATCATCCATTTAACCCCCAAATAATTTGCTCCACTTCCTCCTACAGTTTTTTTTCCACCTCACTCATCACTACCCAGACACATTAGGCAGGATTTCCCCTTATCTGGGAACTATCCCTGAATTTCCTTCTCAGGTATGCACATATACACAATGTAATTGATGAAGACGCCAAGTTTAAAAAAAGTTCACACAATTTCCCCATATGGCACTGCGAGGATGCTTCCAATGGGGCCTACAATGGACTTCCACTGAAAAAATGTAAACAAATCCAGGAGGTTCGTTCAGATCTTGAAACTTGGAATATCTTATGATTTTCAGGGTTACAAGTTGATGGTCTGCATTATTCTCTATCCGGAGACTTGATAGTTTGTTTTCGTAAATGTTTTCCAGTGGATGAAAACACCTGTCCGTATCAATCAAAATGTGCCCCGGTAAGTGTACTCATTGCTCTCCTCGGAGCTCTGATCAGCGGCAATAAGACGAAGAACCAAGTGATGTTTTGAGGAGGAAAGAGACCCGCACTACAGCCTCAAGAAATAAGCAGAACTCTCCGTGGGTAATGAAGCATATGATTGCTTTGAATAGCTCCAAAGCAGCATGAGGAGCATACAAATGAGGCCCTCATCCCAGCATTTCCTCAGACAGAGATCCCCAGCCGTTGCGCAAACATGGAGAACAACTTCAATCTTCAAAGTGACCAGTAAAGTAATCCAAATTACCTTGGAAGAACGTAATATTTGGCAAGGCCCAGTCTTCGCGCGATTCTCAACCCGCCTCTTATTCCCATTCCCACCAAAATTACTTCGCACTCGCACAGTGGGAGCAAAATACGCCGAAAGGATTCTTGAAATGCCCAAATAAAACGATAAACTTATTACTCGTAATGGATACCGCAAACACCACAACTTTATTCGCAAAATGTTTTCACGCAGCGATAAGGACGGTGGCTTTAAGGCGTTCACACGCGGGAAACATATTGTCCTGGCGCCTACCAAAGGCACTTGGAAGGAAAGCAGAAATGATCGTGCATGTTCTTGCCAGCTGCGTTTTGTTGACAAAGTGTCAAGTACTTCTCAAACTTGTCTTGACCAGGCATGTGAAAGGTGATATCAACACGGGGAAAAAAGTGTGGGCATAAGCCAGTGGGATGAGTTCGGAAATCATGGCTAATCATAAGCTATTCGCATGCTATCCAAAATATCCACGTGTTATTTTAGATGGTGGTGGCTTTTTCATTTTCTTGAGTGTCCTGTCCTCTACAGTCCAGCTTGAGAAGGAAACTGAAAAGCTACAATTATGTAGGCAGTAGACAGTGTCTTGTGAATTCCTTCCTGAAATTCCATCATGAAAGGCGATTCCCAGACTCTATTATTTATCATGACATCAGAAATCATGACATCTATGGTTATGGTTACCACAAAACTATTTGCCCCTGTATTTACATTACATATGAAGCGTTCCAAGTCACAACAACCTAAGTTCCAAAATTTCGAAAATGATTTTTTTTTGTTTCAAATAAACCAGTATGGGTGTGAATCGTGGGTCATAGGTAATGGTAACACAGTACAAAACCGCGCTTAAACACAGTTCGTTCCCAAAACAGCCTTAAGTTCATCGGGTGTACATTGAAGGTCTGAACAGGCATTGTTAGTGTACTGATAGGTACAAGCCACCAAGCGCCCTCTGTGCGAGAACAAATAAATAGACAGAAGAGAAAAAGGGAGACGGAAGAAAAACCGAGCAAGAAGAGAGAGAGACAAAAGAGAAAAAGAGTCACAGAAGAGAGAAAGACGGAAGACAGAAGGGAAAGAGAGAGACGGAAGGAAAAGAGAGATAGCGAGAGAGACGGAAGGAAAAGAGAGATAGCGAGAGAGACGGAAGGGATAGAGAGAGAGAGAAAGAAGGGATAGAGAGAGAGACAGAAGGAACAGAGAGAGACAGAAGGGATAGAGAGAGAGAGAGAGAGAGAGAGACGGAAGGGAAAAAGAGAGAGACAGAAGGGAAACAGAGAGACTCAAGGGAATGATGCTAGTATTGGAATTTATACATGTATTATATATTTTGTTTATGTACCTAAGTTTACTTATGAGTAAATGCACATTAGCATTAACCTGTGACGGAGGCTTGTTATTATTAATTATCAATGTGTACATAGTTGCAGTAGTTGTACATTGTATAAGATCTCGTAAGATAAGTTTAACTATTACAAATGAGTTCGGTAGCGAATATGTATATGTATGTACATTTAGGTAAATAATGTTACACGTTACACCAGACATATTCATGTGACCAAATAATATAGTTCTTTTACAGCAAATGGGAAAAGAAAACATGTATACACAAATATAATAGTGAAATCAAATAAGTAGAATTATAAGTTGACTAGTTCCGTTACCTCTTCTTCCCGACACCCAACTGGGATAATAAATCTTCAAGTTTTTCTCCTTTCACCTTATCTGCAGCAATCATGCTTATAGCCGAATCTACCTCATCCACAGCGTATTCCTGCAGAAACATTATGCATATGAATAATAACAAAGTACAACTGTATACCTAATAATGGCCTGAGCTGCTCTCAAATGATACTCAATAGAGTTTGAGACCCAGAATTATACAATACAATAACTATATACATTTTACTTTGTTACTACAATAGTAACGAATAACGAAAGACAATGGCTAAGCAATTCATCCTCCAAAACTCCTAGAATGCTTTATAAAGTTATAAGTCGTTCATGTTTACGTAAATTAAACTTTGCAAACCCGTACATTTGTATACGAGACGAAATAACTAGAATGCAGACTTACTAAATCGGAGAATTGACCTTCCAGATCAAAATCTTTTTCTGATCGCAGAAAGTCAGTCAATTTTTGGATGCTCCCACTCAAATTTTCCATACTTGTCACAAACTCTTCCTGATCTTCAACAGGAACGACGAGAGCATTGGACGACGGTTCTTTTCGAAGGAGATCATGAATCAAAAGCGGATCCTTCCGCAATTTTTCCAGAGCAGGAATGACCCGATCTTCCATTAAAGTAAACAAGGTACCTGAAAACAAACATCAGGTGTCAAGCACAGCGAAAATGAGGCTATCCAGAAGACTATGCACAATTCGCACAATGAAAAACTTAATGAAAAGGAAAACAAAATAATTTATGGAAAAGCTACTTACTTACTCTAGCCCGGTCATTGAGGTCCTTGTTCAATGTAGAGAATCTTAATTGGTCTTGCAAATCCCGGGCCTCTTCCATTCCATCCAAGGTCTTGGAAACTAATGTCGCAATTCTCAGGTCATCTTCCTTCTCATTCTCTCCTGATTCTGCGGTAGAAAATACTTACGTAATTCGTTTGTACCAATAGTAATAGTAATGACATGACTTGAAAGTTGTTGGGTGTTTTCTCATTCATTGGAGCCAGCTCTATTAATGAGATTAAAAACACAATCCGAAACTGTCATTGAACCGCATCACTCTTACCATGTAAATCTCCTAGGGATTCAGTGAAGTCAAAGTTGATTTTCCTACGACAAGTAGGGTCTATTTCAGTCTTTTCATGAGGCTTGGTAATTGGATTTTCTTCCACAATTGGTTCCGGTTTATCTTCTGATTGGGCCAGTTTGACCATCAAGTCAAATCTTCCATCCCAATCCCGGGTATTGGACATTCGCTCCATGGTTTCAATCATTCCACACTGCTCGTTCAGGGTGAGGATCTTAGTTTGCTGAGCTGATAAAACAGTAATATCTCCCAAATCATTCTTGCTTGGTCCCGTTCCAATCACACTTCGAGCACTATTTGTAGGAGTTTTCCGCAAATTCACAGGTGGCTTCGTTACTGAACGGTACATTTTAGGTGTCTATAAAAAATGACAGTTTTGAGAATACTATTACAATATGCACCATACACATACGCCCTCCCGTCATGTCGGAGTGGATCATCGGCGGAGTCCGTTTTCCGGTAAACGGTATCACTTCTCATCACGCCCGGTGGGC
>JAQGBT010001189.1:0-35168 GCA_034698585.1 Disparrhopalites patrizii
CACTCGACATATCTGAGTGGTTTATTGGGCAGTCGTTTTTTTTTATGTGCACAAAATTTATTCTATAGCAGTATTGACCCACCCGCAAAAGGTAATTGAAAAGGTTATTGAAAAGGCTTTTGAATGTGTATACACATTACTAACTAATAACTCTCTGGCTTTTGTTTCCCCCATTACATATATGAGCTTGCCCATGTGCACCCCCTCACCCCCCAAATTACATAAATAAAAGTTTGGTGTGATCTTCGTGGCTAAATGGCAAAACATCCTGTACACACCACAGCTGAATAGTTTTCCCTTTTCTAGTAGATAATCAAATCCGCTTCGTTCGCCCAAAAACTTTTTTTTAATTGATTTTAATGAGATTCAAGTGTGATGGAGAAGAAAAAAAATAATAAGAGAATTTTTCATTGGCAATATCAAATACCAAAAAAGATGTTTCTTCCCCCCTCCGTATTTCTTTTAACCCGTTGATACCTGTGATTGTCCATTTAAAAATTTCCTTCACCATTGTTATCTTTGTTCCAGAGACCCAATAAAAAGTGAGATTTGTGGGGAGAAAAAATTAATTATTTTGGTGTGGTGTCCTATGGCTACTATTAGATCTGCTTATAAGTACGCAGACGTTCTTATAAAAAAAACAGGAGGACAGAGAAAAAAGATAAATTATAGGATACACGTGCTTCCTATTACCTTCTTCATGCTACAGTTTTGTGCCCATCACATCACCCATGACAATGACATGGTCCAAAATTGCGTTTTCTCTACCTTGACAGAGGAGAAGATGAAGAATGGGCTGATGCAAAACCAAATTAGACGTGATAGAAGGTAGCAAAAACATAAACTCAAATCATTGTTACTTTTAACACCCACGACTCTTCATATCGTAAACGTAAGGGTTTATATGCACGCACTTAGTAACAATAGGTGGGCTTTTGGCACTTTATTGCTCCTGATAAATGCCAGCATGATTCCATCCTGTTAGGCTGTTAGGTAATAATGTTGCCAAGGGGAAAAGGAGGCAATTTTATTAGTATTACTACCATATACTATCACCATTATTTTTAAAACACGTGGAGGATCTGAAAAAGCTAGCGAGACGGCGGTGGAGAGGATTGGAGGAAAAACTACGGCTTGACTTGCACAAACGATACGGTAATTATTATAAATAGTTACAAACAAGGGAATACCCTACAATGACTGTCCACACTTTCAACATTATGACAATTGCTGGTCAGTCAGCGTGCTGAAAGAATAATTGTGAGCAAACAAACATGCTAGACGCTGAAACAGAATTAAAAAAGAGAGTAGTAATCAGGAGAGAGACTGATATAAAATATATAATATAAAGTTAGATTCATAGCGAGACAGGAGCAGGGAGAGAAGAACGAAAAGAGAGACAGGCGTAAATAGAATGATGCAGAGAAAGATGCTAAAGCTTGAAAATTCCTAGAGAATGATGTGAGGAATACAGAGAGACAAAGATAAATAGTGCTTTAAAGGCAGCAGAAATAGCGCACACAGTAGAGTAATAAAAAGAGAGACGCAGAGAAAGATACGGAGAGGAATAAAGAGCGAAAGGACAAAATATAGAACAGAGAAGTAAAATAGAGCGAAAGGGAGAGAAAAATGGAGAGCAGAGACATAGAGACAGGGAGCTAAGTAGAGATCGCAGAGAGAGAGCAAAATAGAGATCGCAGAGAGAGAGCAAAATAGAGATCAAGGAGAGAGAGCAAAATAGAGACGGCAGAGAGAGAGAAAAAAATAGACAGCAGAGAGAGGGAAAATAGAGATCACAGAGAGAGAGAGAGAGCAAAATAGAGATCACAAAGGGAAAGAGAAAGAGGGGGAAAATAGAGATCACAGAGAGAGAGAGGGAAAACAGAGATCACAGAGAGAAAGAGAGAGAGAGCAAAATAGAGACCACAGAGAGAAAGAGAGAGAGAGAGAGAGAGAGAGAGAGCAAAATAGAGACCACAGAGAGAAAGAGAGAGAGAGAGCAAAATAGAGACCACAGAGAGAAAGAGAGAGAGAGAGAGCAAAATAGAGATCACAAAGGGAAAGAGAGAGAGGGAAAATAGAGATCACAGAGAGAGAGAGAGAGAGAGAGAGAGAGAGGGAAAAACAGAGATCACAGAGAGAGAGAGAGAGAAATAGAGATCACAGAGAGAAAGAGAGAGAGAGAGAGAGAGAGAGGGAAAAATAGAGAACACAGAGAGATAGAGGGCAGAATAGAGATCAGAGAGAGAGAGGGAAAAATAGAGAACACAGAGAGATAGAGGGCAGAATAGAGATCAGAGAGAGAGAGGGAAATATAGAGATCACAGAGAGGGAGACGTAGAAAGAGGCAGGGTGAGAGAGATCACGCAGAGGAAGATAGAGGTTAAGGAAGAGTGATGAGAAATTGCTGTTGATATTTATGATGCATGCACGAGTTTTATTTGAGTGAGAAGTGAGAATTATCACTTGGAGAATCAAACTATATAATTGCTAGGAATGCACATTATAATTACACCTGAGTCACAGCCACTTTCGACCACGACATGCGTACATATATGTATGTGTGTGTGGTAATCAGGTTTTTATAGATCTGGACAAGAATGAGAATTCCATGGAAAATATATGCAATTATAATACAAGTGAGAAATAGTACAAGTCATTGAAATTTGTACAGAGCCCACGCAATTTATCCTAGCGCTACTATATAATAATGCACCATATTTGCACGTATGTGTACATATATATTACACACACGCTTTATTGTATTATATTAGCATTTACTTTTTACTTGTACTTTTCATGAAGCCCATGTGTTGTGTGGTTGCCTGCACGCATGTAAGAATGCACCTATACTAAATGCATGGCTGTATGTGGGCTATACTCATCTTGGTGCTTCCTCCTGAAATCCTTATTTTTTTCTCCTTTTTCTCTCCAAAGGCCGTGTTATACAATAATATTTTTCTTATATCATTTGAATTACATCCTCATTGTTCCACTTGAAAATTTTATATTCTTATTATACCAACTTGGTTATGCCCACTCTTGTCTTTTTTTTCCTACCAAATCCTTTGGAAGGATGAAGATGAGGATAGGATGATGATGCTGACGATGAGAATTAAAGTTGGTCCAGAATTTTGTCTGCCTCCTGGGGTGGTACAATGTGCGAGAGCTCGTTTTGTTGAATAAACATGTTAGACTTTTTATTTAGCTCGACAGGAGAATTGCGCATCCCACACTGGGCTGAGTGAGCTGATAAAATGTAATTCGAAACTGAAATCAGGCCAGCTCAGCTCCTAAATATAGTCTTGACCAAGAGATTTGTGGACCATTTTCCCATCTCTCAGGATTTTTCCTTCCCCCGTCGTTGTTCTCTCATGTGAGTAAAATACCACTGTGTCATTTTTATTGTAGTAATTTGTAAAAAAAAATGCTTTAAATGAAAAATCCTAAAAAAAAACATAAGGTGGACAAAAAAATTTACCTTGTTATATCCCACTAGGACATGCTCACATGTAATCTTGGTCTGAAGGAAAATTTTTATATTTTTACCCACGTCATCGTTGGAAAGACTGTATTTCTTTTTGGGGATATTTTTCCTCCATTTTTTATTCGCCCATATATACCTGCTTACGAGGATAAACTATAGAGTGTACAGGAGCATCCAGAATTTGTGTATATATGTATACATATATGTGTACTCTATACAAATGTGTACATGGTATGATTCTGCGAATTCGACCAAATCATGAGCCATAAACTGTGGAAGTCGCACACACTCCTTTTCTCTCCAATAATTATGATGGCAAGAACTAATTCTTAACTATCGATGACATTTACATGTCTTTCATGATTCCAGTCAGACCAAGTCATCGATTGGGAAATCAGCAGGAAGGCTTTTTGGGAAGGGGCAGGGTATATATTGTATATGTTAGAATGAAAGAAAGGGTAGGGAAAAAAATGATATTTTATTTCCCTTTGCTCCACCGAACAACATTATTATTATGGTTGAGGTGTACTATATATACGGCTTAGTCCTTGTACGCGAAGAGCATGTTACCATTATTATTATTACTTTATTTTCTTCCATCTTATTCTGCTCCTGCGAAGAATTCGTAGAAGACCAATATAAAACTTCAAGTGGAAGGGTAGAGGGAAAAAAATTGGAAATTGCACGTACGCGGTAGTGGACAAAGCAACTGGCTTATTACACACTTCTGTAGTAGTACAAAAATCCCTGTCTACTATATACACGGAGATGCAAAAAAAAAAAAAAATTTTGCCTCCAGTACTATTTATTATTATTCGAAATACTACAAGTATATAATAATGCCATATGTACCTATTTTTTTTCACTTCTCCTTCCACATCAATAAATTAATGGCAGCTGAATGACTGAATGAGATTTTACGCTTAACTCTGCATGAGGGATCCGGCTGGTAACAATAATAATCTTGGTGGACAAGACAAGTTCCCACCACACCAGTAAAGACTTCTTGTCATCTTCTTCTCTTCACATTGACGCTTTGAAACATCTCTTGATGACTTGTAACAATAAATGGAACATTCTCCCCGCGTCCCTAAGATTAATAGTATACATGAAGAAGCGAGGCACGGGGAAATCTAACAAATAATCAAAATTACTTCAAATGAAATTCAACAGTATTTTTTTCTACGTTCAATAGATATTTTTCCATGTTGAATAAAAATACATTTTTTTCTATTTGAACAGAAATATTTTTTTCCCATTTGAACAGAATAATTTTTTCCCACTTGAGCAGAAATAATTTTTTTGCATTTGAACAGAATAATTTTTTGTGCACTTGAACAGAATCATTTTTTGTGCACTTGAACAAAATAATTTTTTCCACTTGAACAGAATAATTTTTTTTATTTATAAAAAAAATACAATCAATTGTCCAGAGAGACTGATTGTGAAAGAGTATAAGTTGCCTCAAGATATATCCCAATACAAAACCTTCCAGTCAGAATCCTCATTATATTTCTCTTACGAAAGATGATCTAAGGCCAATTTCGCAGTTGGTGAGCTTATCTTTTGTTGATTTCGATTTTTCTTCATTGGAGATGCTTCATAAGTTGGAATTGCCCTGTTGCGAATCAATTCTAAAACATTAAGGATCTAAAGTGAGAAAAAAAATTTGCCAGGGCACAAGAACGAGTAAGAATATTTCTGTCATTGTTATACTAAAGAGAGGAAAAACATTTTTCAATGGCATTTTGGTCGTTAAGCCGATCAAAGCCTTTAGTTGATACGGGCAGGCCCGCGGCTGTGGTTAATTTAATAAATATACATAGTATGTATATAGTTGAGGGAAAATATAGGACTTAAAAAGATGGGATAGAAAACAAATTATATGGTAAATTAACTGTGAGTGCACTTGATTTATTATTTTCAGTGCAGAGCATGACATTATCGAGAGCTCGTTGGAACTTGAACTCTCCTGACTTTTTTTTTATTGAACTTGAATTTTGAATGAGAATTTGAGAGGTTTTAATGATTAGATTTTTTTTTTAATTTAGGCAGAGTAGAATAGTAGTGGACTAGAGAGAAAGGAAGGTAGAGTGACAGAGGGAGAGCAAGAGAGAGAGAGAGAGATTGGAGGGCAAGATTGAGCCAAGAAAAAAAAGTTTCATTTAACCCCTTTGATTTTCGACATCTGTGTCCCAATCGACAGCTGCAAATATTTGTATGATGTCTTTACCCAGGCTAAACGACCAGTCCTTGTCTCGGCAAATGAAGACAGCCAAATGTATGGATCTATAAATTGGTAAAATTACATAAACGTTGGCAATAATCCTGGCTGTTGCCCACGGGGATAAAAATACATAAAAAAAGAAGGGTTATATATATTTTTTATAGATTTGTCCCAGACCATGCGTTGGGTGACTGGTGGTCGGGAGTTTCTTATTCAAAAACTACTCTACTATCCCGCAAATACTCGACTACTACACACACACATCTCCATTACGCCTATAAGTTATGAGTAGTAACTTTGAATATACAGGCAGGAGTTGGACGGTGAATGCTTCACCCATGAAATAAATTATCATTTTCTCTTTTTCCACATAAACTTATCTCTTGTGGTAGGGTAGGCCGGTTTTTTTTTCTTTGCATACATTTGTTTTTGTATATGCAAAGACAGAAATCATGCTGTCAAACAATCTGTCAGAATTGTATTCTTTGGAGGTCTGTTAAAGAAACAGTTTTTCTGTTCAAAAATTCACTTCTGGAATATCTATACCACAAAGGGATTGTATACAGCGATGATTGTAATGTCTCATGTGAACTATACTATTGGCGCCTAAGCTTTTGGGTTGTGGGATAATTACCTGTAATTAAGCGGGCTCGCATGCATTTCTTATAAGGGAGACGACTGTCTGCACACGTCAGAGTGAAAAACTTTCTTTCCGGCGCCCACTCCAAAAAAGTTTCACCTGTTAATAGTAAAAAAGAACAAATGGATGGTGTTAGCGTGTGTGCAAAAAATGTACCTAATGTGTACCTATATACAATAGGGAACAAATGAACATAAAAAAAAATTAAAAGTCAAGATCATGAAAAGGGTCAAAGGTCAAGTCTTGCCTTGGTCAAGGTTGAGGACAATATCTCGTTTCTCTTCCCGGCGCAATCTTTATGTGGGTCAACCACACTTTTATTGACTTGCCATTATTCAAAGTGATACTTTAATTATTAGCTTTTAGCATAAATACTATATTGTTTCTCCCCCCCCCCCGACGTATGGCAGTAATCATAAGGGTATAATCATTATCTTCATCAGCCCCCAAAACATCATCATTTTGTCTCAATTATTTATCTTTTCATTATGTATACGCCATATGTAAATGTCTCAAAGCACCCCTCATTTGCAAATCTTGTTGAATCTCATCAATGTACATAATATGCGAGTGATGGGAAGGAAAATACCAAAAAGCTCATTTATCAACGGATTCCCCCAAAAATTTGAAAGCATTTCTGCACAGAAATTTTTGAGGACGCATTTCTTGTTTTTTTTCTTCTTCTCACTCTCCCACAGCACAATAACCTTTCAATGCCGTCAATTCCGTCCCTATTCAGATATTGGAAACCTTCCCTGGGTGATTACGTGCGTCCGTTACCAGACAGTGGATTCCGAGGAATGGCAAACATTTTTAGTAGTCATTCACGTTCTCATAAGATTCTCAAGCTATGTCTGCATGCCTAAGGAATATGAAATATTTTACATTACGATACTTCTTCGACTACATATACGAAATGTAGACTTTCCTTCAAATTTTAAATGCTTCGCCTGAAGAAAAAGTTAATTTTGTTGTTTTTTTTTGGGTACTCTAGCTATTAGTTAATACTGTTAAATACCAAGTATAGCAATGCCATTAAATGCATTTGTATGCATCCTTTAGCAATTATTGTAAGATATTAGGTATTGTAATTTGTATTTGATACTTTATTTGTACAGTTATTTCCCGCAAGGCTACAATGTTGATGAGTAATTTTCGTCTTACAAATCCTGGAGGTACAATATATCAGGAAAAAGACTTGGGATCTTCCCTTTTTTTAATACGATAATAATTATGTCCAAGAAAAAGTATAATCACGAATTTTTCATGATTGACGGTGGTTCTACTATTATTCCACTATGAAGAACACATAACGACCACAACGGTTTAAGTTCACTTGTCAAAGTTTTCAGGGGAGATGTGGCAGTATTTACTTTCTAATGTCTGATGCATTCTCATGGAGAAAAGCAATTGTGGACATTTTTTAAAAATTATTTCCGTCAACCTGTGACCTCTCAAAAGGTATGGAAAAAAGTTCCGGTGGGACACATTCATTTTATGAAGGAAAAATCCTCATTTTGACATATCTGGACTTGAACCATTTTGGTTCAAGTGTCCTTATACCCTTTATAAGGTCACTTTGTACACCATAGATGAACTTGCACATATTTATTACATACATGTAAACATGTATTATTTTTATGTACCATGCCATTCGTTGGTGAAATTAAATATAAATGCATACTACAAGCACGGATATATGTATGTACGTACATACAAACGCCGTATCGTCATTCCGTTTCAACCACATCTTGATACGTGTGTCTTTTTGTACAAGAATCTATTATGTATGTACATAAAAACCACAAAAAGAAGCCAGCAATTATTGAGACACGTGTGTTTCCCCGATAATTCCTAGGGAAGATGTAGGGAATCACCAAGAGCAAAAATAATTGAATGCAAGTACGCAAGCAAATGCCAAAAAAAAACTTTTTTTATCACTCTGGAAAAAATAGCAAGGATTCACGCACTGAGCATAGACTCTTGCCTACATCTATACCTATGTATGTACCAGTAGATGATATAAAAAGTATGTACTACGTACAGAAACCGTTGTCTTCATTTGACAGAGACTTCGTGAGCAATATATTTTACTTGTTTCCCCATTTTTTCTCCCTTTGTCTCTCTCTCTCTCTCTCTCTCGCTCTCTCTCTCGTAAGAACAATTTATTCTGAAATAAATCTTAGCTTATTTCAGCAGGCCAATTAGTCGGAGGGGAAAAGGATAGTATTATGGATTTTTCATGAGCGGGAATTCACTAGAGAGTTGCAGTATGTGTTGTAATTGGCTCTAATGTATTTTGAGACTTGTATAGTCTCGCATCAGGATGAGACATTCAACTACCATCTTCTCCGTGATGTTCATTCTCCTCTGATTCTCCTCTATTCATGGCTTTCTTGACGTCATTTTCCTCTCGTGTCTCTATCTCCCTTTTTTTTTAAAATGTGTGTATTCTAACAACTAAATCCAAAATTATACCCCGTAACTTTTTATTATTATGATTATTGTATTGGATACATGACTTAATAATTTTTTTGGGGGGGAAAAAGAGGAAAAGAGAGAATATTCTATATACACCTGCATATCCTGGTTCCCCTTGATTCTGTGCTTTGACCTATAGTGTATCCACCATAATAAGAAGGCCTAGGAAAGTTTTTCAATAATTCCTCTCATTTTCTAAAGAGACATTTCCCTTGTTTAAATGCCAATTTACAGTTTTTTTTGTTGCAAACACATTCCGGCTTAACCTTTATCATATTTTTTCGTTTTATCCTCTTTAACCCTTGGATCATCACCCACACTCGTATTGACCTTTTTTGGGATCCCCTAATGACCAAAAAGCTCAAGTCTTTGTAAATGGGAGAAGGTATCAGAATTAAAAGAATAAAAAGAGAGGGACGGAGAAATTAGATTCTCCATAAATGAATTGCCTGCAATTATGATCGTCCCTGCACCATGAAGGTGCCATGAGGAGCATGAGGAGCAGAGTGATTTGCCAGTGTTGATGACATATAAACGCCTATTTTTTTTCTCATCACACAAATTAAATACATTCAGCGTATAAAAGTAGTAAAAAGCTCCAAGAATGGGATTAATCATCCCTACAAGTTTCATTTGTATCTGCGTATTTACCGTTAAAACCTTCATACATGCACCAATGTCCCATGTAAGACACCCCCACACCATTGATTTTTGTACCATTTCCACAAAGTTTTACGTCGAGGGTCACCACTTGTTTACATCGTGTGTGTGAGTTAAAGATGTACATATACGATGTTCCTATAACAAAATTTTTGGTAATTTTCTTTGAAAAATCCCCAAACAATCTGATGAACCATAAATTATACCCCCAAAAAAATGGAGCTGATCAAATGATAAAATTAAACATTTTGTGTGAATCCGGAAATACTTTGAGTCAAATTACGATCATACATTCGATTGAAATGTAAAAGTTCCCCCAAAAAAGCAAGAGTGACCAGATGAAAATTTACGTGAATCAATCTCAATGGCATTGATTAGGAAAAATTTATCAATGTGATCAAGAAAGGGGAATTTTATTAACTGTATACCAACACAAGGCAGAAAAAAAATGAAGTGGTTCTCATGGATTTCTTCATTCATTCAATCTTATAGACGTGTACAGAAAAAAAATGTCCTTTATATTGGACACAATCGTTTTTTTTAAAGCATGGCTTGTATCAGTGTTTAATTTGACAGTGAAATTCGTAAAACTTTAATGAATGGGAGACACCTCAGACGCTTTTAGTAGTGACACGCTGTCTTCCGTAGTTTTACCCTTTGACTTTCAATAACAAGACAGGGACGATTCACTTAAGCAACCACAAATTTGTGGTGAGGCAAAATATCGTATAAACTTGTTTCAAGGAGTAAATTGTGTCCTTACATTCTAAACTTCCCCTTCTGATCCCTCATCCGCCATCGGCACTAAAAGCTAATTATACGGGTAATATTATTATTATTTATTTTCAATGAAAACGCAAGAAACAAATGGCCATAAAAACACAATTAAAAATCATTTCTATCCCGTAATATTGGGGAGAAGTTCATAATTTGTATATAAAATAACCTGCAACATCTATACAGAAAAGCCAATGTGGTGCTAATCTACGATAGAGCTCATTATTATTTATGGTATGCAAAAAGTGTGTACGCAAGGTTCCCATTTTATATGATAAAATATACAAGAAAATATATACACCCTGTATAAATTGTAAATCTTGGTGGAAGAGCAAATTTTTACGACTGTCACAGGGCGAAATAATACAAGAGGAAAAAATTTGTAGAATAAAAAAAAACTATACATAGTGTAATACAGGCTTTTCGCACCCTTTCACAACCGATATCCCACAATTGTTCGTCTGTCATCTCCTGTTTCTTCTTTTTTTTTGCCAGCTCATTTTTTTCTATTTTCCCTTTTTGTGAAAAAAAGGTAAGGCCCACATTGCATACGGAATCTATAAATTCTGTACATAAAAAAGACCTGTAGAATGCCGCGAGCATTCACATCCTCTTTAAGAAAATAAATATATACGCACACAAACACGTCGGATTCCGTCTTCAACCGCTCACAATGAATTATTACAGTACATCCAGGTGCCAAAAATCCTGGAGCCGTTGATAAAACCTCCTCTTATCCTCAATGAATAATACCCAAATATTCCTTGGCTTGCTGTAATGAAAATACACAATAAATTACTGATTCTTTCTCCTTTCTCTCTTTGTCTCTCTCTCTCTCCCTTTGCCATTTCTCCTCTCCAAAGAGAAAACCTGATGTGAAACTGTCCTTTTTTTAAAGCGTCGTTCAGGAACTAATAAACTGCAGGTGAGCTGCATTCCTTGCAAATTTTGCGAAATAAAAGTGAAAATAAATGTTCATACTCACAGCCTTTTACGGCCATTTCTTTTGGTCATGGTCATACAACACTTTGTACATTATAACTCTTTGCTCATCCATTAAATTATAGTATTAGAGCTCACCTTTAGCCATTCGTCCCTTGACATTGATGCTTTCTATTAGGAGGATGTGCCACATTCTCTTTACAATCTAATCCATTTTTTACTGTAGTTTAAAGGCTGGCAATTTTTTATAACCTCCTAAATTGTATCAAATACATACTTAAAACCCAGTGAGCGCCGCCGAGGATTTAAAAAAAGGATGAAGGGAGAAAAAAGAGGGTTAACTCTCATCATTCGTCTGTTTTATATCTTCTTTTTTTTTTTTTTTGAATACATTATATCCCATAAGTCACGGAGCTCCTTCTCCTCATCCGTCTTCTCAATTATCTAATATGGTATGGGGAAAAGTCCTTTCTTTTCGAATTTTTTTTCTCTGAAGCTTCTCATTTCATTTGATGATGATTCTTTAAAATGCAAAAATCCTTTACACTTTTTGGCAATATTGTCTTCTAGGGTGTATCATGTCTCTCTGTTGGTGCTTCACGGCACTAGTACTAACTGGAATGAAAGAAAAAAGAACCAGCCGTTGGGGTTATATAGCTTTCCTCGCACATCCTTCAGTGTCATTGAGCTTAAAGTTGGTTTAGTAAGTAAGTTGTGTGAATTTTTTTTTTCCTTTTTGCTCTTTAAACTTGAACCATAATCTTTTTAGCAAGATATTTGCATGAAATATTCAAATCTGAAATTACTAACATACATATAAATATTTTTTTTCACATTCTTTTTCATCAAAACAACAAGTAAAAAAACTTCTTTGAGATCATACTCTCAAGCCAGGGATACGTGCCGCCGTGCTACATATATTTATTTACTTGTACCGGGTTTCATCTGGCGCCATTAGAGTATCTTTCGCGTAAAATCAATGTCAAAAAATGTTGCTCATTTTCTTTACCACGCATACTTATCAGTATATGGGAATTTTTTTTTTGAAGGGGAAAAAATGTTACCCCAAAAGAACTGTTGTTTTTCTCTCTCTCTCTCTCACTTTACTTTGCCTTTTGATTGACGACTGGTGACCCCTTGTTGTCTTCCGTGTTTATATTATGCACATGTAGAGTTAATTACGATTTGGTTGATTCCCTTTTGACACCGTAGATTTTTATTTGTAGCCCAAAATCCATCCATAATATGCATGTGCATCTTCAAATGTAAATATTACTTTTCCAATAATATTCCACAGAAACGACAACCTCGTGTACATATAAATATTCTTTGTGTACAAAGGTACTTGACATGTATCAGTTGGCAAGAAAAAAATGAAATCATTATTTGTACGACATGGAATATTTTGGAAAAAAATGAATGTGTCACTTGATTGAGGGGTGAAAAGGAAAATTGAAAGCAATGTGAGTGCATTAAGAAAGTATTTTAAAAAGGGAAGTTTTTGCTTGAAATTTACTACAAGACGTATTGTTGTATGAGAAATTTCATCAGTGTTTCAGTTTTACTTTTTTGGAAGTTTTTTTATCATGCTTTTAAGACGCATACATTAAATGGAAGACTTGTGTGAGAGTGCACACATGTGTGTGTAGATATATGCTCTTATCAATGCTTATCACGTTTGAGCGAACTCTCAGAATGTTGTTGTTTACTCTCCAAAGAGGATTGACGCCAGTGTAGGATCCTTTTCGGCTTTTGCAGTTGAGTATGAAAAAAAAACGAGAAATATGTACAGGCTTTTCAAAGGGATAATGAAGACTTGTTCAAAGCATGGAATTGAAAGGCAATAAAAGGTACAGATCTTCTTCTAGGAATTAATAGAAACAAGGAATTTTTTTTATTTCTGACTCCATTCTACGGACATTCTGCTATCACATGGACATCAGTGAAAGATTTAATCATAACTTCAGCATGGAATTCCCTGATAATCATACATACCTATGTGCATGCACTAGTATGTACTGGTTTACAGAATAACTATGCAAACACACAGTGCGCAAAACTGGTCCCGTTAAATTGTCTTAGTTTTCATAAACTGTATAATAATATTTATTATTGTTATTACTTCTATTGGAGCCGATAGCACAAAAAAAATTAATCATGTTTATTCTTTGAATCAAGTCAGCAAAACGATGAAATGTAAAAAAAAAATGTTCGCAAAGTTTCATTCATGGGTAGTTCGCGTAGTTGTTTCATTGTCAATTGCTAATAAAAAATTTTGGAGCCTCAATAAACACGTTTTATGAAACAAAGTCATGTTCAAGCTTCTATTTTTTTTAACTGGAAATATTAGCATTATTAAATTATTACATAGAAATTTACAAAACTGCAAAAAAAAAATATCTACTGCGTTCGATCCAGCATTTTAAATTTCTTCTTACAATCATAAAATGCATATGTTTAAAGCTTGCAAAATGATTGGTGTTGTATAATAAGACCAAATATCTCAATAACCATGAACTTGAAAAAAAAAAGTGATACGGAAAACTCGAAGAAACTGGTACAAAAATGACATTTGCTGCCAATATTCAACTAATGTATGAAGTGTTTGCCTTGCTTTCTATGGATTTTTGGTCGCCACGTGATTCTTCTTTTTTTTTTGCCTTGTCAGTTAAGACATCTCCGAGCTGTGAGTAAAGGAACCTAATACATATAACTTTTATGGCCAAAGGAATTTTTTACATAGTAAATTCCATCAGATTATTATTTTTTTCTTTCTCAAGAATCAATTGCATATACCGTCCGACGTGGGAGAAGCTGCTACTACGACGCTTGTAATATGGAATCACCACTAATAAATAGTAGAATAATTTGCAAAATCCCCCACAAGATTAAGGGGATTTGAGGAGCCAAGCTGTTATTTATTATTAGGGTAGAGCAAATAACAATAATGTATAATTAAATTAGCTTTAATTTTTTCCCTGTACAAGTGCCACACTAAACGGAGTGGGAGCGGGGTAAAAATAATAATCGTGGTAGTAGTAGTACTAGCAAGTAGTAAAAGAAAAAAAAATACATTTATGGAAATACACACTTTCTAGAAGATGAACAAGCTGAAAAAAAAGTGTTTACAAAAGATTTAATATCTTGCAATGTGTGCATAACTTTGTGTATTATTACTTGGCTATCTCTCTCTCTCTCCCTCTTTGCCTTTGAGAGAGAGAGAGAGAGAAAGAGGTTCCATTTGATAAAAAGGAAAGATATATACCTATATACATCCTTATATGAGAAATTAGACAAGAGAGACTTGTTTCACTTTTGCATAATCATGACGGCGCCAAGTGTATGTACAACGTGCGGAGAAGGACCACAAAAAATGGCTAAATGTTGACGTCTGAAAATTACTCACACATACAGATAAATATTTATCGTTTGACATTATTTAAATTAATAGAACACCTCCTTAACTAGTTATTTTTGAGATTCCATGCATTTAACTTACAACGTACGACCTATAATGCTTTGCTTCGCCAGAAATCGTCTTTAAAGTGACCTTTATATCTGAGTGAGTGTCATCCCTGATGCTTTTATTACAGGATGATTACCACTATAACCCTTTCAGGAGGGATGCCGGCATCCCGAGACGAATTCAACTGATAAAGGATTATGCCTTATATTATCTATGCACCACCCATATGAACAAAAAGACGGATACTCCAGTCTAAAAATTTTCTCCACAGTTAAGACATACAGAATTGTGGAGGAAAAACATTTGGAAAGGAGAAAAGGTTAAATTATTCCATGCCCATCAATTGTATGATGAGAGACTGAAGGAACACAGTGTTTTCCAATGGTAATTAATTTTACTACTTTTATGGCTAGTTTTTTTTTTTTTTTTTTTGCAGCAGTCAAAATATGCGAAGTAGCAGTAGCAAGTAATTTGCAAGGAAAATGCAAGTAAAAAGAAGTAAACACAGTAGTTACCACAGCTGTGAGTAGGTGACTTGGAATTTTTTGATTTGATTAACTATTGTTTACGTCCTCAGTCCAAGAATTTGTAATGGGTAGAAAAAAACAGATGAGGATGAGCATTTTCGTGACTACATAACTGTACCAAAAAGGCTAATAAACAACTGACACAATTCGGTTTGAATACAAAGGTAGAAGAAAAAAGGTATTGTCAACTTGTCACGTCAGCATGGGCAATATATCATTATGGAATTATTGCTCTGTACAGTGTCATTTGTATAGAATGGCAAAATATTCTTGCAAGGGTCTTAAAATAGACCTAACGGAATACACGGAATTAAATATTGTGAAAATTTATGAGAAAAAGGTTGTTGATGGCTGAAATGTTTGATAAAATATATTCCATTGTTTTGTCCGACTGATATGTATCATGTATATACTACCTTCGCCAATCCATAGGTCAATCCTTTACGGCGTGGTATGTGGTCAAAACGATAAATTTTTTTAGTACATTTTTTTAATCAAATTCCTTTGTCATAGAAAGAAGGAATGCTGAGAAAAAAGAGCAATTTCAAAAAACGTGAGCACATGTCATATTTTTTTTTGGTGAAACTAAATTTTTGAACAAGAATTTTTTTTTTTAAACAGGTCATCTCCTCAAGAAAGTGCGAGTGAACTCGGAGATTACGTTAGATAATTTCTTCCTTCATGTCAAAATCAAGTCAGGAGTATGTTGAGGAGAAGAAAAAAAGATTTTTACATTACAGGCTCCAAGACGACCTTGAAAGATGGAAAAGAGAGATTTTTACTTAGAAGTTCACGTTTATGAAAACAAAAGGATTCCTTTGTTGCTGTTGTTGTTAGGGCAGGGAGGCAGACGGGATAGTATGGTAAATGTTTAAGTTGTTGGCACTCCTCACAGTACAATAAATTATAATTACTGTGATTTAATTACCACTGTCTTCAGGAATTGGTGTGTAATTGCTTGGACGCATGTATTATATCCACAAACTCTGAGTTCATCGTATGGTAATTGGGGAGAAAAAATGTGATTTGTGACGTTTGGAAAGCCATACAAGTCCACTAAAAGCTTTTTCGTCGGCATACATTGTGATGGAAATTTTTTGGGAATTTGATCAGTTGGACACTGTATACAAATGATCATTTTGTACGACAAGCTCAACATTTAACAATTCATTTGGCGACTTAAACTAACAAGAAACATATCATGAAATCAAGCCAGAAAGCAAAAGATTGTTTTATCCATGTAACCGAAACTTCCAGGCGCGGCTAATTGTGATGTAGAATTTGTGGAATTAGTAAAATATCAAGTTTAACCATTCTTGTTAACATGATTCGTAGTAAACACTTTGCATTTTCTCGCCTTGCCCCTGTTCGATTATTCTAATGCTGCCAGTTAAACTTTATTTTATAACCTTAATGTCGTCTTCAATACAAGCCATTATATAAACTCCAAAAACAAAAACAAAAATTCTGGCTCAGTTTCTTTCACCTATTCTGACGTTGAGCGCCATCTAGTCAGCCACTCTTCATCCACACTTTTAACGAGTTTTTAAGTCCATGTAGATATTTACTAATTAAATCAATACTTTATCGGCAAAGAAGCAATACAAGAGACACTGGCTTATCCGTTCGGTATGGCCTGATTTCGTTGAACTTGATTGTTTAATGAATGGAAAGTCTGCGCTTTTCCAGAACGTCGTGGACTAATGTCTTTTCTCTTATCTAATGGAGATGATGTAAGGCAAAGTTGACAAATAAAAGGTCTAGCAATTTGCTTTAATTCCAGTTGACGACACATAAAGGGTAATTGGGATCCACGGAATTGGACGCTAACAGTGGGGAATTTATAAGGGGAAATACAATTTGGGCATTACGTCCCTGTGGGAATATCTGTGCAAAATATCTTAACGAGATTACGACATATTGGAAAGTGAATAAAATACCCATTAGTTTGACTCGTGTGTATTTTTCACTAATAATCGTCTTTATTCAAGAAAAAATAGCATTGTACAACGTTTACAGTATTATTATAGTACCAGAAAGTAACTTAAGCATAATTCTAGTAACAGTTCCTTATTTTTATACATAAGCGACATGAGCAATAATGTTAGCTACTGAAAAAACAGTGGCATGAAATCCATGGATACCTATATTTTTTTTTGGCAAACCTTGTGAGTACACAATATTCTTGTTCGCAATAGTTGCTGGCATAATATATTGGATTTAATTCACACAAATATTGGATGCACGTCTTTTTTCAGCGTACTAAACTTTCTTTATTTGGATGGTGGGTAAATTGCTGGGGAAAGCGATCTTACTCATTCGGTATAGAAGCAAGTGTTATTATACAGTATAATTCGTAGCTTTCGCGATGAAACGATTTTTTCTTTTGAGTGTAATATTGTGAACTTCCACACCTTAAAATAATTTCGCAAGGTTGGCTGGTAGAAGTCACACTTCTGCTAACTTTCCCTGTAAACTGTCACTTTCTCCACCGACAAAAGTCTTGTGCATTACCAACGTTTGCAATCGTTTTACATTTTCACGCTAATAAATGTGTCTCACAAACAAAAGTATAAGATCCAGGCTGAAGTTCATAATCATTTCAACAGAAATTTCAACATTTGAAAATGAAATAATGGGTTGAATTAATTTGTATGCAGTATATATACATTAAGAGTAATATATGACCAGAGAATTTTATCCCTTTTCTTACAACTCTTATTACATTGTTTGTTTTTGTTTTTTGTTTTTTTTTTTGGTATTATATTTTAAGTATTTTTTCTTTTATATTTTGAATAAAACCTATAATAAAATCCATTTTTCTGTCCTAAATAAATTGTTCAATGAATTTTTTTTTCAGACCTTCTTTTTCGGACGTGAAAGCTCCGTCCTCATACGATACAACTTACTTGCAATCAGTCTGATCACTTTCATTACATGCTATATAATATATGTATAACAATATTTATTTATGGTATTAATGTAATATGTAAACACTATATACAACACTAAATTGTATTATTACCAAATAATTAATGATTCTATCCTTAAAACAGTACTACTTTTCTAAGTAATTCTAGTAAAAAAATCAACCATTGTAATTATTTGAATGTATTCTGAACAAAAAAAAAAGAACATTTGAAATTACTTCAAAATCACAATTTTTACATATTTATAGGGGTTCAATATTTTTATGTTTTATTTATTTATATTATAATTCTTTTTTTTTGTTAGATAAAAAAAAGGTCATTTCACTCAAAACAACTTCACCATTCCAGGACTTTTCACATTTCCTATCCACTCAAGGTACTTACTCTTCTGTATAATTAGTTCTATACATGTGTTTCACGTAAATACCACAGATACAGAATCATGACTTCATGAAGGAACCATTCGTTACGTAATTATTTCAAATTCCTCCATCCTAACCACATCATACCCGCAATCCTTGCTTACAATCGTCTATCATTTTCTTTTTTTTTTGTTTGTTTTACCAAAAACACAAATCAGTACCAACCATCTTTAACAACGTACACGACCCATTTCCTTACCACATAGAATAATTATAACTCTGTCCAAAGAAAGCAAAAAATAGGTTCTGACGTAATTCTCAAGTGTTACATATAACAAAAAAGTTATGTAGTATTTAATGAATAATTATTTCGATTTAAGTAAGTCATTTTTCGTCTCCTTACGGAGATTGTAGCCTGCATCATTGTAATGGCAGGTGTGAAAATATTCATGTGTTAATAGTTCCTAAGAAGAATTCTATGCTGTATAATTTTTTTTTTTTTGTATTTGCGGATGTTGTAACTGTAAAAGCTATGACTAACTACACCTCAAGATAATTCATGGGATACATTTTTTACTCCCTCCCCCAACTAATTCGTTCCTCATGCAATTACACGTAAAAGTGCAATGAAGATTTGTCATATTGTATAAAGTAGCAAAAAAACGGGTGTTCGTTTTTTTTTTTTTGCAAGTATATGGAGGGATACGATATTTGTTCATTAATCAAACTATGTACCTACATATTTTTCTACATTGATGTGATAGCCCAAGCATGTGCAGTATCATGTGTTTAGTATATATCTGTAATCTTCAGTTCAGTGATAAGTCTTTTCCCTTTATTTTTAAGTAATTTCCAGGTATGTAATTCAGTTTTCATCCGACTCCTAATGTACTACTGCTGACTATTTGTTTTTAGAACAATTATCCTTAAACCTCAAATATGGTTTTTCTTTTTTGTGCCAGGAAATGTATAGAATAACCATTGAAGCGGCGTTGCATTCTTTAAACAGTGTTGGTTAGACTTTAAATTTTGTAGTTCGAAAAATAGTGAAAAGTGTGTTGGATTATATGCATTCGGGATTTACGATAGGATGCCCAGACATTTAATTGTTCATTTTTGCCATGGGCGTAATATTTAATTCCTCATCTTAAATCAGGAACCAACCCATCTTTCAGGCTTTCCATTTCCCTGGTTGGGGGGTATCAATTTTAAGGGGACAAGGAATGTAATATTTCTTTCCATACGAATATATTTCATTCTCCCTTTATTAAACCGACATCCTACTTCCTAATTAACTGATCCTCCGTGAACATCTGTCACAATGCCACATCCAAAGATCAATTTTTCTTTCCTTCATAAAACAGGTATAAATTTTGTTTAAGGTCATGTACGTTACAACCGCTGTGTAAATTTAGCTAATAGAAATATCATATGCTTGTAGCATCCTCACATGTAGTTATACTATTACAGCCAAAAACGTAAATATTTTTTTTGGCAAAAAGTACAAATTTATAGAAATGTGCACTTTGTAAAAGGTACTTTTGGTAAAGTCAGTTGCGTTCCGTAGTCCTCATCCTGTAGTAAGCTTATGAAATTTTCCAAATATTTCCTTTGATTTTTTTTTTTCATTTAGTTTTTCAAGGTTCAACAGTTTTTGTTTACCTTTCTTTTAAATAGTTAAGTAGCCAAATGTAAAAAGATGCTAATAAACCTCTATACATTATCTAGTTATAAAAATGCAGAAATCTAAAGTTCAGAGGGGAATTAATAGCGCTCGGCACAGGATTACATTGTTCATTCCCACAAAAAGGGAACTACACACTAATAGATTGGCTGTGATGGGCGGGGAAGAATTATTAATTAAAAACAAATTCTATCTTGCACATTTCCTGTCCCACAGCAGTTCAATGACCAGCCGGGGACGTTCCAGTGCCGGATGAAGGACAAAAGTAAGTATGTACTGGAATCAAACTACAATTTGACTACTGTTTATAAATACGCTCGTAGAAGTGGATTCTACTAGCTACCAGAATCTTCCTGGGTAATTGTGAGGCTTTATATAATATGGTGGCTTTAATAATTCTCTGGAGAAGGATGTGAAATAGAAGGAATAGAGGCAATTAGGGAAGGAAATGAGAATTGCCAATTAGAAAGGAAGGGATAGAAAAGAGAATTTGACTCAGCTGTAGAAATGTATATATATATATATGTATAGAAAGGGGCAAAAAGACAAATGTATACATATAAATGGAGAAAGTCGATGACAGAATTATCCATTAATAATATACTATTAGATTCATATAAATTGATGGCAAATGAAAATCTGTAGACATTGGGCAAACTTATGAGTGCATCGGATCCAAAAGGGAAATAACCTCATTATTTCCAGGGATTCCAACATTGCTGGTCAAATCGGGATATCCCTGAACCAACCAGTTCAAACCAGTTTGGGGAGAACGGAGGAATGAGGTATACGTGTATAATATAGAGGTGTACATAATGTACTATAATCCACAAGGGTTTTGATAATTGCTTCACATCCAGTCGTTACCTCTGGATGATCTGGAGTTGGCTACATGTTTGTATTTCTTTATAATTTGTAACACAATCACCTCTATTACAAAAAAAAAGCACCAGGATTTTCACTTAAAAATATATGTATATTGGGAATACTTCACATTTTTTATACAATCAGTTACAAATTTGTATCTTTCTTGCACAACACAAATGTGTAGCCTGTAGTATGCGAACAGATTTTTCATACGCTGGATACAATACTTAAAAATAATGGGTAATTCCGGGTTTTTGAAAAATACCAAAAATCTGGATGTTTTACATTAAGATTTTACAGCAATTACAAATTACAATTTTTTTACACGTCCAAAGAACGCTTTTTAAGTATACAAAAAATGAAAGTAGGAATTTTCTTCTCACAACTTCACGACGAATTTTTCTCCACAATTTTGCATTTGAATTTCCTTTCAGGTAAAAACACAGGTTGAATTTTGGTATTCATAAAGCAGTTACATTTTTTTAAAGGTATAATAATCAATGCTCATTATTTAGACATGGGGAATTTCCGTGTAAAGTATCACGTACCAAGCCATTTTTGTCATTTTAGCCACCAAAAACGTTTGTTAAGAAAACATAATTCATACAATACAACATTTTACACAAATAATATTAGCTACATTCAGGATAACAGCTTTTCTCAAAAACACAGTTCCGTATTGATTCCCACACGCCATTATTGTCACATTTTGCTTTCGATTATAATCCGTACAAGAAAAAAAAAGTTTTTTACTACAACATCCCTGTTGTTGCGTTTCTTCTGCCGCAGTAGCATTCAGAGTCACCAACTGCAGGCAGAGCAAAGCCTTTTATTGTTTCATAACAGCTTTTTTTTTTGTGGAATCCTCATAGGAGTTTCTCCTCAAAATAGATAATAATAAGTAGTAGTATTAATTTAAAGTTGTTTCTAAAACAATTTACATTTTGTTGTAAAATGTATACTTTTTAATTACTCATTCGTCCTTTCTAAAAAACGGACATTAAATTTTCTTTCAATGCAATAAGAATAGAAATAGACTTGATTAACCATCGTGAAACTAATATTTAAAGAGAACGACACGTCAATTCTATTTAACCTTTTCCAAATTTTCCATTCAACATAGACAAATATTCGGAAGGAAATCATTAAAAAATAATTCTATACTCAAACATGCCAAACACAAACTACATAGCTACTAGCTACCTACTTTCGCTTGCATGTTTGTTAATACTTGAAAATCCCCCTTTGTACAGAAAGAAAGAAAACCAGGTCTACAATCATCTTTGTATTAATAGCCACAAAATTATTTAAAACGGGAATCACTTTTTTTTAGCAATAAAATACACAAAATAAAGTTAACCTACAAAGTATACACAAAAGTAAATATATGACACAAAAAAAAATCATGATCTAGTTTGAGTTCGAAATTCTGGAAAAGGGAATGCACACTAATGGCCCCATCTCTTCCTACTCTTTCGAAAATATAATTATAATATAGAAATATGTATTTATATACATTTAAAAAATTCCAATTATTCTTCGAAATTATAATATATTAGACTTTCTGATATACTCTTTTTTTTTACTCGATCAGTTTCCAGTCTACACATTACATTCGTTCCTTGTGAAAACCTGCCCACCATGTCAATTTTATGCATGATTTGTTTCTTTACTGGTTTAATGTCACATTTATATCTTTTTATAACCATATAATTGTATTATATACGTAGCACTTTTTTTTTCTTTGCTTTTTTTTCTTATAACATTAGCACAGCTTTCGTTTCAAAAAGGTACACATTGTATATATGATCATGATTCACAATAATAATGCGGGTATTTTGGTATATTATTAATAATATTTTTTTTTTGTAATCTTTTCTATGTATATTGTTTTTACAATAGTAATTGTACTGATTGCATACTTTATACATACCTTGCATTTTACTGGTAAATACACGTTTATATTTCATTCTTGTAAGTCTTGTAGAAAAAAACATAAGTTTTACCGTATAAACGTCAATAATAGTAAATAGCAAATTGTAAGACCTTCTTTTTTCTATAACAACCCCCCGAAAAAACAAGGTTCGTATTGCTGTTATAACGTATGCATACGAAATAGATTGATACATACGTATGTGTAAGTGCCGTAAAACTTAATAAGAATATGAAATATTTAGTACGAAAGAAGACATTTTTTAAAGGAATACAACGCAAAATGTGTACATGCAGAAAAGGATTATTTTCCATTTTGATATTATATTCTAGATTTTTTTTTTACACGGTAAATGACTTTTTATGCTGGAAGTAATTCTCAAGCCGGCACAGTCCATACTCCTGCAAAATACAAAAGAAAGTTACCATCAGAACATGAATCAGATTCCGGGTAGATGTAGCATGCAGAATTGTATTAGAGAAATTTTGTATCCTATTTTTACCCTATGATATAACCATGTTTTTTTAAAAGAAATTTCCCCGTTCCATCGACCCACCCAGGCATTTATGAGTATGTGCGTATCACTGGAAATGTGGAGGGATAAAAGGTAATGGAGAGACTGATGCGCAAAAAAAAAGGAACCTCGCAAAAAACTTACCCAGTAGCCAAAGGGAATCTGCGATACTTGGGCATTTACCACAGCCCAGAGGCTCCAGAAGAAGTGCGAAGCCAGCATAAATGCCCCCACCTCCTTGATGATGTGATCCTCATTGAATAGTGGTGATGTCCGCAGAAATTCCTCGTCCGCATCATTAAAGTTTTGCTGATACTCGCGCCGCAAAACGTCTACGTAAGTCCGAATCAGGTGCAACTTTGTTTGAACAAAAAAAGACCAATCATTATCAACTTTTTTCTACCACTTCCATTAATTTGAAGGCTACAACAATGGTACATCCCTGACCTAAATGTTTACAAGTCCAAAAAACGGGGGGAAAGGGTGGAAATTACCCACCGGAAGAGTGGAAATTTCTTGTTTAATTACGAGATAATTACTCTGAATCATGCCAAGATTTCCTCTAGGTACTTTCTACGTCGAAATCCCGTGCTACGATCTGACAAACAAATGCAGACGCACCATTGTTATTGCAGTTGCCAGCATTAAACCTATTTTTCTTTTATGAAACCTCCCCAAAAAAAATTCCGACAGTGAAGGATAACCTGTGGAACAGACTCCAAAAACAATTACGCCTCTCCCCGATTTTCTGTAGCCACAAAGAAGATGACCGACACACAAAGAACGTAAATTACTGTAAAAAAAACAGTGGGAGATAATGTACAGATAACATTAATTTTAGAGTGCTATCCTTCTGCAAATACTCTCAAATTAAATTCCACAGCTTGTTTTCATCAAAGTTTACATGTGTGCCCCCCAACATGTACTAGCATGCCCAGGAGTTGTTGGCACAGATCCCTTCCAATAAAAGCCCACATGATGTTTATTGTTTACGTGAGACATAAAAATTTCCACCATCAAATAGTACCAAAAAGAATAAATATATATATATAATCTTGTAAAATTAGGATACTGACCTACTCCAGACCCCCAAATGAGAGATAAGGTATCAAGATATCCGTCGTCACGCGAAAATAAAGGACGAAGAAAGTGACCTACTTTTTAGGATTTTTTCAGGAGCTATAGTATACTACTACTTATTCCTTAACAAAAACTAGGATGCTGAAGGTCTGGTACTATCAAGGAGAAAGACTATAGTACTTAATGGGCAGTGGGAGCTCTACTATCGAAAGGAAGATGGATCTTCCATATGTACGTATGCATGTATAAGAGAGTCCCTGCCACGAAACAACACATGACTTTCACCAAAAAAAAAAGGGAAGAAGATTGTGTGTGCGCACAAAGAGAAATTTAGTGGAGATGAAAAAAAAAAGTACCATTTCATCTTGAGAAGGTAAGTCCGATTGCTCTTGGGCAAAGTTAGGGTAGGCTTCCTGATTGTAGTTGTAACTCCATTCACAGAAATGATTGGCTAAGTCGAAACCTCTGTAGTTGTAGGAGCAGTACTCAAAATCAATGAGAACTAACTTGTCCTCAATAGTTTCACATTCTGGTCGAATGAGAATGTTTCCTTCTTGAAGATCATTGTGTGAAAATACTACCGGACTTTGAATCTGTGGAAGGAATTTCCTGGAAAGAGAGAGATAAAAAAATACATAATGGAATAAAGTACCAATTTATATTCATATCTACACTTACATGGATCAGTAGATCAGTAAAGACGGGCATAAAGGATTTCCTTAGAACTTCCTTATGCTTTCACCATTTCTTATAGTAGATAAACGATAAGGTAGAGGATTTCGAAAAGGAAAAGAGCCTTTCCCCTCCATCGCCGTAAGAATATTAAATTCCTCTCATAAGGAGAAAGTACCTGCTGGAACAATCATTTGTACCCCCCATTGTTTTTACTTCTCCTGACATTTTCTTCTTTGAACCAGTCCGAAGAGGTACATACTCAAGGGCGAAAAGATCGTTTGTGGTGAACAGTAAATTACAACGGAATTCTCATACGTTATTAAGGGACAGGTAAGTTATATATTTTGTACATGTGTATGCAAGGGGTTATTACATTTGAATAGAGGAAAAGTAAAACTTTTCCACCCCCCTCACATTTCATTTAGAAGGGAGTATATATGAATGTAAATTATTTCCAAAATACTTTGGTTTATAGGGGAAAAAGTAGCGAAAAAACCCGGGGAGGAGGTGGGGAATGGGAACAGTTGGTACTCAGAGGTAGACCTCGTGCATGTAAATGAGTCAGACCTTCACCTGACCTCTGGAATATGTTATTTTTCACGGTTTATTTTTTTTATTCCGACTTTCCTCTTCCCTTCATATGTGCATACCATGATATTGTTGCATTCGTGAACTTTATGTTCAAGGAAAAACAAATTCTTTGTGCTCGTCTTTTGAAGGAAATCTCAAATCCCAGAGGAAATAAATTATTTCAGGGGCCCGAACGTGAATGCTTTACGTCTTTCCGTATTTCTTTTCTTTTTAGAAAAAAAAATACCCACGGCGTACCCGTATGGTGCGGGGGTTTACGGAAGAGTATTAAGGTCTAAAAAAAATACTTCTACCCGGTATTACTTACTTGAGCCATTGTAATTCATCCTCAAGGTTGTATTCAATAAGTCTCTGAACAATTTCCTTCTGTCTGGAATCTTCCAAGTTAACTTTCCGCAAATTGTCCCGAATATTCAGCATCCACCTGAGATCAAAAAGAATTTCAAAATGAGTCTCCGAATAATAAAACACACAATTAAGATCCTGCCCCAGTGAAAAAAATATTTATTTTTTTGAATCAAGGAATTTCTTTTGGGTGAAAACTCTCAGTTCTTCAGCTTTCCCTTTCATGTGAATTGACGCAGCAACATAAATCTCAAGGACCTTCACAAGAGAAGCTCTCTTGTCTGGCACCATGCTACAACGCATAATTTGTTGGTGAAAGCCCCGTCAACTCCACTTTTAGAAGAGAGGCGAGGGAAAAATCACAACAGATTTTAAATTCCACTTGATTTCACCCAAAATTAATAATAAGACATGTTATTCATAATTAATGTGACAGCTCCCCTGTCCTGCGTCATGTCAATCCGCTGTGCTGGGAGAGGACGTAATAAGTTAATAAAAGGCTCTTCTCATTTATTATCCAAGTCTTTGTCAGTACAGCGCCATGACCCTGGCTTTCACCTTTTCCCTTGTAGGTACTATTTCAACACATGTAAAGGGGGAACTTTGTGGATGGAAAAACACCTGAATATGACTGAGAATTTACCCTTGGAAAACAATCAAATTATGCATGCTGCCATTCATTCAATGCCTGGGTTAATTTCATCATTGCATGTTCCCTTTCCGACTCCGTGAGACGACAAAACCATTTCCACCTTTCAATACCCTAAAATCCCCTTTGTTTCCCTCACTAAACCCCTTCCTTTTCATGTATGCCGTGTATCGCCTCGTCGATGGATATTTAACTTTCTAAATGACACATTCTCCAGTAAATTACATGGTCGTCCAACTGGTTCAAAATGGCCCTGACATTACCATGACTCGTGTACGTGGCAATACACTCGGAGGTAGGCAAGGGTTGAGAATGGTTTGGATGTTGCTAGGTAATTCTCCCTCCTCCATCCGTTGTAACTCCAAACTTGGACTAATAAAAGAGCCATGAGCCGGGAAACTATACATATATTTAAATTTTGCATGAACAAAATGCATTTCCCCAGTGCAAAAATGAATCCTCTCCCCGGACATTAACAGCCTATTGTCTATCTCAACTCTCTACTTGTCTCCTCTACCACCAATGGAAACTTGTTACTTTGGCCAAGTGTCGTTAAATAATAATGCTCCATTACTTTTCAAACCTGCCTGGAGTAACTTTAGTTTGGCGGGAGAAGAATACCCGCTTTATAAATATGCATACCTATACCTACAAGGCAGCTACACGAGTATAGTGGAGCTAACCGTTGACGTACACAGGTAAAAATAGGGTTATTGATCATTTTCAATTGCTGTCAACTCTTTAACTGCTAATTGTTTTAAGCATACAAAGTGACTTCCTTTCCCAATGTATTCCAGAGTCCAGGAGGAACTATGGGAATACATAAATAATGAGCTATGTTTTGAGACAAGTGACAATCACGAAATCCATAATTTGAGGGAAGGATGTTGGTGATGGGACTGGCTAATTTGCAACTAAATTTGGCTTCACAATGACATTCATGCCTGAATGTCATGGATATAAATACGGAGGTTCAATGATATTGATTTATTTCTTTGTTCATATGCCTATACATATACATGCACCTTCTCTGGTATTTCGCAAAACCGAACTTGTGCGGTCCGCAAAGTTCCCTCTGTGGCCTACGTAATAAGAAGAGAGCTACCTAAAATGCATTCCGTCTGTTTACAAGGCTAATCCGACTGGATTAGGGTATTTAATGAAATTGTTCACCAAATGGGGAATACGAAATAAAGTATAAGAAACAAAAGTGTGGAAAATATGGTATTATGGGAAGTACAAAGGTGGACGTATATAGAGGCGGGGAAAGGTATGGAGAAAGGCTTTTACGACCAACTTTCAGGCTTTCACGACATGAGGCAGGCACACTTTCTCCATGTCCCTACGGCATGGCATTTGGTTACCGGGTAAACAAGTTGTAATGGTTATCCTTGCCGAAAAAGGATTTTTAAAGCTCTGGGGGTAATTGTATCCCTGAACTTGAATTTTCACGTTGCATTGAACGCGTCCCAATCCGAAACATATCACCAAAACAAAAACAAATGGTTGTTCCCTTTGCATGTGTTGAAATGACGAAAATAAGAAAAATAAAAACTGTATTTATATTTCAGCTCCCACGACTTACCTATCCATGGTACCCCACAGCCAGGAAGGTTCCTTGCTTATGGGAATATTCAAACCATGAATCTGGGCCATCTTTTGTGCGATTAGAACGCTCAGGTCAGGATCACGCAATTCCTTCGTTAGTAGTGGTCGTGCCTATAGTTCAGGGAGGAAAAAAACAAAAAAAAAATCAAGTAAAACATGTGAGCTTTATTTTTTTCGGGTTAGCATGTGACAGCAATAAACGGTAAAATGTTTGGGTTTTTTCCACAACATCAGCAAAATAAGGAACAAAAGTAGACATGTGTTCCATAAAGGTGGAATTAAAAACAGATTAAATGAGAGGGAAGTAATCAAAAGTAATCAACTCACCGGAATGAATTGCTCCACACGTCCACCGGGGAAAATTCCATATAGTCTAGGTCCTAGTTTCCTTTCCGATAGCAAGGTGAAGATTACGGATTCGGTAATAAGTGACTCCAGAGCATCCTCCCCATGAACCTTTTAACATAGAAAAAATCACCTCCAAAATGTGCCGATAAATTTACACAAAACTACAGAGAAAGGGAACAGGTGTTGGCAAAGCAGTCACAAAACCCAGCGAAATCTCGAGTCAAAAAAAAAATACGTTAACTACAATTATAGTAGAGATATGCAGAGAAAAAAGTTTTGGAAACCCTCAAATTGACCAAATCACCATAGAATAATACAACAAGTACTTTCTTAAGGGGGCAGGGGTCAGTACAAGGACAAAACAAGAATTATGACTTCTTTGGAATGTGTGTGAATACTTGTGTCCGCAGGAAATCTAGTATATGACGGAGCCAAATTACAGAGACAAGCAAAGCTTGAAAGAAATGTACAACAGTGAATAAATACTCAAAAGAGCACATACAGAATATTAAAAAAAACCTGACTATAAACTTCATCTAAGAGAAAAAGATGGAGGAACGAGTGAACGAGCAATATACAACAGAAGGCCTGACCTGCACGATTGACAACGAAAAGTGAAACGAATTTTGTTGAAACAATTTGAAAGTACCGCAGAGAAATCATTCAACGACTGAGAAAATTGACATGCCAAAAACTGTCAATTGTAAGAAGAACCAAAATAAAAGTTGAAGTGAATTCTATAAGGAATTAGAAAATTCAAAACACGGTGTCAAACTACAAAAAAATTGGGGCACTGTGAGAATTTTTTAAATTTAGTTTTATTTGCATACCACAGTGAGAGTGGGAGGGGAATGTCATTCCGAGATTTCGCTGTTTAAAATAGTATAAATATGAAGAGCAGGAGAAGAGAATTTTTGAAAATAAAAGCAGTGAAGAAATGAGGCACAGCGAATGAATAAATGCAATCCCAAACTGAGATTAGGTGGCGAATGCCGTTAGAGTCAAATGGACAAGGCATGTGAACGAGCTGAATTTTGAGTGTGAATTCCGTAGTTGGCCTTTAGATTTGTTTTTAGCCACCGTACCCGTCATTCATTCCACCACTAAGTTGACAAACATTCAGTTAACATTGGATCCAATGAGAAATGAAAATCGACAGTGACGTCGCTTACCTGTCCATAGAATCTCAGGAGAACTTGCGTGGGCTCATTGTTCACCGGCGTTAGCGTCAAAGGCAGCGAGCAGTGGTAAAGGTAATTGCTCAGTCCTCCACTGTAGAATAATAATAATAAAAACACACATTAATTTCATTTTAATTACACATAAAAACCATTCATAAAACCAATAGCTTCTTTTTTCTTCCCATTTTTTTTACGGGAAGCATTAAAATCATGAACCAATTACCAAAAATTACCCATAAACCATTTTTTATTAGATTTATGCTTTCACCATACTTTCTCCCATATCGTTTTGTGCGCAAAAGAGAAGTATGAGTTAGAGATCTTCCCATTTATGGTCATACATGCATTGCATGTGGGTGGAAATTATGCGAACAAATTACTGTATCATCTGCTGTTATCCTTCATGCCATATTCTATCTAAATATAAGATACACCTATATCTCTATACGTATGTATATCTACCGTATAGGATGAGTAAATTTCATTGTGATGAGAAATGCTACAAACGAAAGGCATGCAAGACCATGGAATTCTGTAGCTTTTAACTGTAAAAATTTGGATACACCTGCGTGTTTTCGGATGCGAAATTGCAGCCAAAATGGCGAACGATGATTGATTCGGAACGATAGGAGACCAGAATAACAACAACAGCCGAAACTAGCCAATTTGTGAACAACAACAAAAATTTTTCCCGGATATGTTCATATTATTTTTAGGATTCAATTTTTCTTTTATGGAAGTTCCCATTTCGAGGAAATTCCATGGTTAGTCCAACGGAATATTTGTTGTCCCGCTTAAGTAATCCCGTAATATGAAAAACCTTCAATTTCCGTGCTACAACCTGTTCGTCGTACCTCACGACATGAAATGTCCTTCAATCTACCGGTTTAGGTAAAACCTGGCAAATAACAAAAACTCCGAAAAAGCCGTGGATGGTGCAGCGTGGTGTAGGATATTTTATTTATATTTCCATGGTTCATTGGCGGCGCAATGATACTCGTCGTATTCAACTTCCGTCAATACGACGATATAAAAATAATATGTACAAGAGACAACCTTGCCGAGTGCAGAAACGCTATTATTATGATGACGCCGTGAAAACAAGGAAATTTCGGGTAACGTACAAATCACATCACAAGGAGTCTACTTTCTTTCATTTCTCCTACGCTCATTCATTCAAGGCTTTTTTTCAGAATGAAATTGTAAACATAAACAAATTACAATGTATAGTATGTACGTATAGCCCCATGGCATTCCTCACGCCTTTCCAGCCGAATAGGATAGAGAAAGGAAGTGAATTTTGTATTTATAGACAGATTTTTGGCCGTAGAATGTGTGGGTTAAACTAGTTCAGGCTTTTCAAGTCAAATCTGTCTCCGATCCTACACACCCTTTTTCCTCCTCATTTTTTGTTCTTACATCATTGGTTGTACGGAAGAGCACGGGGCTTTGTCACAGGATTGTAGTTTTTGACTAGATTTATTTCATGGATGTGCGTATTTGTCTGAAAGCCTCAAAAACCATGTTTCGTGGTGACAGTCAACCTTCAAAGGGGAATACTGCGTTGAAAAAAAAAATTGTTGTAGAAAAAAAAACCGAATGAAACGAATACAGTCAACTCCGCAGTCTGACTCACTGATACATAGATTTTTAGAGTAGGAAGGTGGAGGAAGAGTTTTACCCTAGAAATTTTGCTCTATCGTGCATGGATTTTTGCTTATTACCATGTAAACTTAAACATGGACACACATACCGAAACTTGGCAAGGAAAGATGTAGTTAGTAGTAGTACGATCGTATCTATAATGCATTTGGCAGACACAGTTTCTTCTTCTTTGCCGGCGAGTCCCATCATATGAAAAGGTTGGGGAGAGGGGAAAAAAGTCTAATTTTGTCTTTTACTCCAATTTGAAATGCTCCTCTCGTATCCTCTCCGTTTTTTTAATGTCTAAATTGAGGTGTTTGACGTGATTACGAAACCTTTCAGGATATATAATGGGGCATAAATGGATTAATGTTGGGATTGCCTCAATTTGGTGTTGAGGAAAAGTTCTGTGAAGGATGCGAAAAAAGCATTAACACAACTCAAAAAAGCTTTTATCGCTTCAAGTCAGCAGGTTTTTAATATTCCGAAGCACGCCCTCCGTCCTCTGGGGGACAAAAAAGATGATGGAGACGGAAATCAGTTTTCCCACCGTTTTTCCCCCAGACTAATTGAGTTAAAACTAATAAATAAAATTACATAACGTAAACATCCCTTCACATCTCGGGAGGAACCTCGAATTTAGGGAAGGCGACATATGATTAAGAAAAATTAGTCGACGATCCCACCTTTCATCATGGGCCGTGAGGAAATTGTGTGGAAATTGTATTTACACGTGGAAACGTCTAATAGACATGTTTATTCTGGCAAAAAAAAAATCTATATCTTTTCATAACTGACGGGTGACAAATTATGCTTGCGTAGACACATCTTAATGCTCCAAGATATATCGACATCTCTGTATTCAAAAATTGACTAAAACTCTTTTCCAATTCATATTTTTGTACTCGTCCTATTTTTCCACTGGCATTTACGCGCATGAATTAATTCCAGAAGACGAAGCAGTTGTGTTGTGTGGTCTAAATACGCTTGTGGATGATGAGGAAATATTTTTTTAAATAATATTTTATAAAGCCAACTAGGTATACATATTTTCATCTCAATCCCAACCTTATCACGATAATATCACTTAAAACTAAAGGGCCACTTTAACCCGTTAGAAAGGAAATAAAATACTCAAACGTATTAAAACACATTTGAAACAAAAAATGAGATCAAATGTTTCCATTTAACACGACTCAGCTATTTTGTTTATAAAGTCTGGTACCAGTGGCTCCGGAAACTGGTGTCTCAGTCGAAATTGTCTGTCAGATAACTTTCTTATTATATCTCTCTGTATATGTATATATGTATATCACCCTCCTATATACCTTGATAGCCACGTGCTGGTGCAAAAATCTTGGCTTACGTGAGATGTAACGCACTTGATATTTCTTTTTTGGAGTACTCGGGGTCCCGTACCACATAAATAAAAAAGAACACACCCTCGGTATGTATTTAAGATACAAGTAAACAATAGTTAGGAAATGCTCTAAAGCCTTGAATTCCTTTCTGAGCAAATCGTGCGGAATAAGTGAGACCAGGAGGAGGCCTTGTTGTCTTGTACAGTTAAGAAAAAGAAAAAAAGAGTTACGACGTTAACATACCCCCCAAAAAATTCTCTGGTACACATAAGACCCCGTGAGTTTATCTGCTTCAACGTTAACTAATGATACGCCGCACAAAAGCCTGTCAATAATGAGCTGTGCTGAAGTCAGTGATTATTTTTAGTTGCTCAATGTACACAGACTACTAATAGGACCTTGTTGATTCTCCTTGTCTTTCCTCCCCCCTTAGTATTTGATTTTTTTTTTTAATGCAAAGACTTGAAACAGATGCACTTAGCTTGGGCGATATCAATCATCAGTGAACCGAATACTAACATCACCGAAGACTTGACAAGGATGTTAACAATAGAAATCATAACAAAACTCCTGCGCAGTACGTAGCAGGAGAATATCTTTCTAGAGGAAAAATGAAAATTAGGGGGAAATTATACGTTATTTGAACGCACTTGAAAGCGTGTCAATACACTGTTTCATTAGCATTGTGTCTGTTGCCAGGTACATCACGTTCGGTGAAAGCTAAATATTTACGCTGAACACGTCATCTTCCCCAGACGCGGAGGTTCTAATTCCTTAGTCACTGATAAGCCTGGTTTTTCTCCGTCTAATCAATTCTTTGTCTACCTATTTTTTTTAATGTATCGTTTTTCTCATTCTAGCAAACTAAATAACGATTCCTATCAATTTCTCCCGTTGAACTTGACGAAAGAATAAATATAATTAAGATTCTTTCAACACAACTTGGAAGGGGATGTGTGGAAGATCCAACAAATAAAAAAAAACAGAAATTCCCACGCTCTATCGTCTCATTGGGGTACATTGAGAATCTCGTAGAAATGATGACTTTTCTTAGATAAAATTTTATCTGGCGGACAGGATGCATTTATTAGTCATTGGTAGAGCAAACATCCCGGTGACATTTGAAGTGAGTTATACCGATTTACTTTTATGTACCTTTTCTCCACCATTTCCCCCTCGTCTTCACCAATCGTCGTCACATCTTATGGACGTTCGGAAGGACAACCCGTTTTTATTGCGCAGGAATCGCTTGGTGCGAAGTCAGGGATTTTTTTCCGTATGGGGAATAAGTATTTATGGAAGAGCTATTTGACATTTTTTATGATTGTTTCTTCCCAATATACTCCCATCATTATTTGTTATGGTCTCAAATATCACAATAATATAGCCACTCATTACGTGGTTCAGCAAGCCGTGAAACTGGCACTTATACAGACACGAAAGCACCTCAAAGTCTTCTATTTGCCCTTCCCTGCTTGGTTTCCGTAAAACGAAAGTGCCTTTTATATGTGGATATGCCGTCATTTGAGCAGTTCTCAATAAAATTGAGAGACGCCATGTGCACATGGAAGATATGGAGGACTCGGAAGAATTTAACGGGAGTTGCAGAGAAACTTCTCCTGGAAGCAATTAAATGATTCCATGATTTCTCTCTCATCTCTTAAATTCCACATTGAAGCTTAACAACCTTACCACGCCGTAATTGGAGCCTGCAACGTCGTAAATTGTTTATGTTCATTTATTACTGCCACAAAGAAAAGGACTCCTATCGTCAGCAGAATGTAATACGTTGTGATTGGAATAAAAAAAAAACTTGCAATATGAACCTTTATGTATACGTTGTACTGGAGAATCACTGAAAGGTGGAGTGTCATCCCATGAAATACAATGTCGCCCAAGTCTATCACATCCATGGCGTTGGCTCATAAGGAACGTAACAGTAGCTATTAGCTCAATCGATATAAAAATGTAGACATTTGATCCTTTTCAGTATCGTAGACTAAACTAAATAAAAAACATTCTACTGTAGCAGGACTAATGACTTCATCACCTCTACTGGAGAGTGTTTGCTTTCATGGATAAAAAAGAATGGATGAGATGTTTTTGATGATAAGAGCGTGGGTATTATATGTATATTCACCATGGTTCTTCATGAAATACATACATCCATCCCTGTACAAGGCAATGAT